>JAGWEN010000891.1:0-50989 GCA_018703685.1 Orius laevigatus | reverse complement strand
TTATGATTGTTTTCTTCCACGTATTTTGGAAGATTTTGACACCATTTAGAGGGTGAAATTGCTATGATGTTATGGCGCCTTTTGTGCAAAATTATCCCGTCGTCTAGCGATCTTATACCTGTGGTTTTCAGGTTTGCCACGCATGGTTGTCACACTATCATACTTATATTGACATATTTCAAAAAATCCCCATAGGAATCATGTTGGCGTGAGTTTAGCACCTACACAGTCAATCGTGTGTCGTGAAAGCATTATTTATGATGAAGCAGATAGACTACTAAGGGTGAAAATACAGAATTTTTTTTTTTTGTTGTGTGGTGTTAGTTTTCTTACTACCTCTTTTCCTTTACGAATGTGTGAAGAAAAAAATCTCAACTACCTTCAGTCCCCTTATCTGTACTAACTGTCTGATGAACTTTTAGTTTGCACGAGTAGTTGAGTATTGTAAAAAGCGATCGCACAAAGTTGACCCGAAAAAAAGAGTCAAGTCGTCACTTACCGGATTGACCATAGAGAGAACCAAAGTCAAAAACTTGCGTTACAAAGATTTCAATTATTTGGAATTTTATTCAATGTATGGCAGGACATAGTTGGAAAAGCATGAGTTTTTACCTTGACTGCACCTGATGGGAATTTGCAATAAAATGATGATTACTCCGTCGCGGTCAGCGCGCGGGCTACGGCCAACTTCATGTTAAATTCCAGCTCATCACCGAAGAGCGGACAGATGAAACCCGCTCATCGGCATGGACATAGATTCAAGATTCTGACTTAAACAAAAGCCTCAAATTCTACGTATGTAGGAAAAAACCTCTTTTTAAAATTTAAAACTTCAAGATTTTAGTGTGAAAACATTTTGGAAGAAACGAAGACGGCTTTATTGAAAACCTTTAAAACGAAACGATGATTTAGACATCACTTTATGTTTCCGTCCGCGTCGGACTGTGTTTTGCGGAAGTGAAAGAATTCACAGGATTCTCATTTTTGGAAAATGAGAGCATGAGGAACTTGAAGGCTCAAGATTTAGGTGGTGCAATAAAAATGTGATAGTTTTTTTTTGTTCAAATAAAAGTTTATTTATGTAACAAAATGCAGGTTTTCCTGTCCCCCGGATCTATGAGGCATTGAAGGATCATATTTGTTTCAAAGCAAAAGGCACAAAATCCTATCCTCCCAAATAATGATTCTTCCGTTGAATTTTTGTGCTCGCACATTTTCACGGGTGCTGTGACTCACTGTATGAGCATATCAGGTTGTATAGCCGACTTCCAGGCGGGCCGGTTTTTCCCGACATTCCATCCGCCTTGGTATGATACGAATGGCTGCATATAGGATCTTGGTAGATGCCATCGATTCCATATGGAGCGAAATTCGGCCGCACTGGAGGTTTAAACTAAAGCCGAATAAGGCCTCAACAATCAATTCGGAGCCATTCAACAATCAAGATTGATTCTTCAAGGAACTCAATATCCAAAGATCTGCATTTTTCCGTCCAATTTGTTATAGAGAGTACAAAGATCAGTCCTTTTTGGATAATCATTATTGGCTCGTATCCATAATGTTAAGATGCCTCGAACATACAAGTCCCGTCGCACATTGTTCCCAGGGCGCAGCGAACCAAAACGTTCTTACATTAGATAACATTTATAATCGCAGTTTCGCACAGCTCAGGCCATCCAATTCCATCAACTGGTCCCACTAAATTGTATCGTTTGAACATTCTGTCTATGTTGAAGCGCTCAATTTGATTGCAGATTATTTAACCATTTTAAGCGCAGAAGTTCGATATAAGCTCTCAAATCAACCAGTCGAACCATATTGATAAATAAAACAATTTAAAATGCTTCTTAAACGTTAAAACAATATTATTTTTAAATAAATCATTACAGAGGGGTAGTAGTAACCAACCTTATCACGTTTCTGATAATGATGTTTGATAACAATGATAAAAATACAAGTTGTCCATGACAACGTCATAACTGATAACCCCATTTTTCTCGCGTTACCACAATTTTGCGGGAAACCAGAATTTCTCCTCAATTTCAAGTAACTACTGGGACCGATTTGTAAAATTAAACATATATGTTTGTATTTTTACAAGTTTTACGTAATTTTAGTATTGTTTTTTCTTTTATTTTTAATTCAAAGGATCCTAATTTTATACAAAAATGTGGACTAAAAAGATTTTTAAAAATAAATTTTTATCAAATAGCTCGTGTTTATTCATTGACCGTATGGAGCGCGACGGTCGGCTGTCCCTTGCACGTTTGTAGGGGTGGGGAGAGCGACTCCGTTAGCTCGAAAAGGGGAACGGTTTAGATTTTAGTGTTGATAAAAAAATGTCGTTTTCGAACGTTCGAATCAACTTTCTCGAAATCTCCCTTTTGATGTAAACGTAAGTGGGAAACTATTTTTTTTTTTAATTGTTCAAATTATTTAGGTTTGATTTGTCCAAATGCTACGCGAAACAGGCATTTTTCATGTTTTTTCTCTCGTTTTTTATTCCGGCGTCAACTGGTCGAACGTAACGTATAAATAACACCGGGCCTGTTTCCCTCTTTTTTACCTCTTTGACTTCCGACTCAGTTTTTATTTCATTCTCGTCTATTTCTTCATGATTTGTCTATTCGGATTCGGAATCAAAATATTAAATATTCATCCTTAAACGTTCGAGAACTGTCAAGATAACCGACGGTTTAGAACGACGTTGAAGCTCTTTATGTCAGATACAAAAATTGGTCGGTGGAAAATTGCTAACCAAATTTTAAATGGGGTTTTCGCGTTGTTGGTAACCGGCCGTTTTTCGAACTTCTCCTAACTAACTACGTCGATTTTGTACAACACTTATTTACATTTTACATGTAGGTTTAAGGAATATGATAGAAAAAAAAAAATAATAATTTTGTGTGATAAACCCTATTCTTTAGATTATCCCATTCTGTTGTCCTTACATTCGATGGTTTACTGCCATTACAGTTAGTTCTGGCCCCCTGTCGTGCGTGTTCGGTTTTCGTGTTACCCCCAGTCCTGCTATTTTCTGCAGTTTTGAATTCGTTTTTTGGTACTATTTACTCTATTTCGTCGACTCGATTTTTCTACTTATTATACTTACCCTATTTTTACATTTCCGTGGTAACTCTATTTTTTTTTTTTTTTTGTTTTTTCGTTTTTCATCCCTCCACCCCGTATAATCGATCACTCACTACTATTCCCCCAGGGTCTTGCTATTTTTTTGAAGTTTTTATATTAGTTTCTGTCCTGTTACGCCATTTGGCCTGCTAAACTTTCTACAAATTACCCGAATTCTTACCTATTTTCCATTAATTTATTGTACCTAACCCATTTCGTTGGGGCTACGCTAGCGGCAATAGAGCTTTCCCATTGATCACGGAAGCATTGTCAGCCGTGGTTAGGATGTGGATACCACCGTCAGTCCGGATCTCCTATCCCTAGGGGGGTGAGGCAAGGGGGGGATCTTAAGTACTATGATGTGGAATAAGTAGCAAAAAAACATTTCGTTGCCAGCCCCCTCCTCTCTATTGCCGTATCACTCATACTATTACCAGTCTTGATATTTTTTGAGTTTTAATGCGTTCTGTACTTTTACCCATTTGGTCTGTTAATTTTTCTACAAATTTACCCCATTTCTTGACTGTGTGGGTTTTACATTATTTTTATTGTACTAACCCATTTCGTTAGGCTATGGGCTAGCGGCTATAGAGGTTCCCATTGATCACCGAAGTTAAGCATTGTCGGCCGTGATTAGGATGTGGATACCCACCGTTAAGTCTGGATCATCTTTTCCCAGTGGGGTGAGGCATACGGGGGGCTCTTAAAGTACTATGTGTGGATAAAAGCTTTAAAAAAAAAAACTTTCTTTTGCACCCCCCCCCCTCTTGGGTAGCTGATCACTCATACTATTACCCAGTCTTGCTATTTTTCTGAAGTTTGAAATTCGTTTCTAGACTATTGCCCCATTTCGTCTACTTGGATTTGTCTAAGACTTACTGTACCCAATTTGCATTAATCCTATGTACCTATTTCGTTTGCATCCCGTTTATCACCCCATTTTTCGCATCTCTAGAATATTTACCTTGAATTCCTTATACTATTCGCATATATAGTAAATATATCCCTATTTTGTTTTTATTGTTGTTTGTTGTTTGTTTTGGATGAGTTTATTTCGATATTTTAGTACTTGAATGTTTCAGGTGGCCTTAAGGGATTTATTGTAGTTGTGACTGTACGTGCGCCTTGAATACCCCGCGCCCCTTCGCCCCTTCTCATGCGCTCTGCCCCACCGTTTTCTACTCTACCGTCCTAGACGGTGTTTTCCAGCAAAATTAGAAAAAAAAGAAAGAAATAAAATAAAACTTTCGAATGAAGCCACATCATGTTTGAACATGTTTCTTGTGGCGAGTAGGCGGCCTTTGCTTTGTCCTGTCAGAGTTGCAAATTTTTTTTCCCAACGTTAAAGTTTACAACTAAATTACTATCAAATGTGCTGCGACTACTTGTTACTTGTGGTTCCAATTGCCAAATACTTGTAAAATTGCTTGAAACCAATTACTTTTTCAATGGGGGTGGGGGGGGTTGTTTTTTGGTTTTTTTTTTGTAATTTTGTAACTTTCACGTTAGTTTACAATTTTTAAATTCCCAACTGTGGCTCCTTGTTCTCGCCTAACCAAATTTTTGTTCAATTTTCCTACTCTAGTCAATTAGCAAAATTAAAATACTTCCAAAAAAGAGTGTATTTTGCCTTACATAGTTTGAAAATGAAAACAGTAAAAAAGGGCGACTGTTAGATTCAGGAAAATTTATGGTTTTTCCATTGTCGTAAAGCAATAGTATATCAAATATGTGATTGTATAGGATTAAGATAATAGACTGTTATTATTTATTAGCATTATTGTTCAACCTAGATACAATTTAAACTACCTACATAAACATTGTCATTTTGTGGTAAAATTTTTTTTTTTGGGTATTTGGATTTTTCGACATTAGATTTGAAAAGTTGTGTTTAGTGGCTTTTTTCACTGATGGTGGGGGGGGGGGACAACCACTTTAGGGTTATGACAACAAATTGGCTTTTTAAAACAAAATTTGGATTTTTGGAAGATTTTAAACAGAAAAATTGTCCGGGGGGGTTGGGGGGGGGTTTTTGTTTTTGGGTCCAAAATATGGAGATTTTGGGGGGCAATTTGGAATTTTGAAGAAAAATTTTAGGATTTTTAGACGAAAATCGGAATTTTGATGGGGTTTTTGACAGAAAAAAAAGTCTTGTTTGGGGTTAATGGCAAATTGGCTTTTTGGTTTGCAATTTTTTTTTTTTTTTCCTTCAAATAATTTTTTAGAGGTCGGAAATTGGCTTTTTTTGACGAGCATTTTGAATATTCGGACTGAAAATTTGCGTTTTAAATTAGGGCTTAAAAATTGTGGTGGGTTAATATTATTTTATTTTTTTTTTTTTTTTTTTTTTTTTTTTTTTTTTCTATAAGGGGCATAAGTTTTGTTTAAAGTTTAAAGAAACGCATTTTTCAGTCGAATATTCCCAAATTGAGCGTCAAAAAGCTTTTTCCATACCTAAAATTATTTGAAGGAAAAAAACTTGCACTAAAGGGCCGATTTGCCTGAACCTCCAAAAAGGATTTTTTTCTGTCCTAAAGCCATCAACTCCGGGATTTTCTGTCTAAAAATGCTAGAATTTTTGCTTGTTGGTTAATTATCACTACTTCAAATCTAGATAGTGTTTTGTGGGGACAACAAGTTATTTTTTGTTTTAAGTCTTCAAATTCCAAGGCTGTGCGCTGAGGTAAGAGTTTTTCTGAGTGGCGTGCTTGGAATACATTATAGGTTAGGTTACTCAATACCCAGATTTTTTCAGATTCAAAACCAGTACTGGTGTTTTGTGGGTCATTATACAATTATTTTAATTCGAAATTTCTGTCTTTATCTACTCCATATTGCTAATTTGTTCCTATCTTCCGTATTCAGTACCAAGTATGGTACCTAGTGCCTTTGTACATTTATTTGGTTTTTATGCCTTCACAAGGTACTACTAATTACGTTCATGTCTACTTTAGATTGTATGCGCCTCACTATGAGAGTTCTTCTAACGTGAGCGAAATTGGTCATTTTTTCCTATAATACGAGCTTTCTAGGTTTATTGAACTTTCTGACCAAAGTCAATTTCCTTTTGGCCAAATCTCGTTTTTTTGATTTTATAAATCATGTGTAAATGATGTTTTGACTATTTTAGTCTAGTGTAAAAAAATGTTCTTGTTTCCCACGTTTGTGTAAAGTCTAGAGAGACGTTTGAACGTCAAGTTATGATTAATGTGAGCCGCCCCCGGGTTCCCCACATCCCCTCCTGTGGCCATCCCGCCCCAACGCCTCCTCGTGTGTCCACCTCCGACAACCCTCGCCCTCCTAACGCGAGACGACTCCCTATCTAATTCAATCCATCCAAAAGGCTTGGAGGGGGATGCAAAACTTTTGTTAATATCACGCGATCTGAGTTAAGATTTTTTTCCTTCTATTAATTTTTTTTTCATCACGTAATCTTTTTTTTTTTTTTTTTTTTCCATTTTTGAAAACAAAATTTTTATTTTCGTTGTTTCCTTGATGCTTTCGGCGGTTTGTGCGCGTAACCAAAACAAAGTTGATTTTTTGCTAGAAAATACTATGATTTTGGACGTTGGTTCTTTGACCCTATTTCGATGTGACTCTTTACTACTCGCGTGCGTTTGTGGACGTATTTCTCAAATTTGCCGTTCGTATTTACCCAAAATCGTCATTTTTTGGCTTGCAGATCTCCAACTCGCTGAACTTTAAACCTTGAATGGAAAGTGTTCTCAAAAGCAAAGGTAACTTTTTTTGTTTTCACCTTTAACTTATCCATTAAACATTAAAAGGAGGTTTTTCGACAAATTTGTTTCTGAAGGAAGACTAACTTAAAATTTTACGCGGGATATTGGTAAATTGAATTCCACGCAAATGTTCTGAGGCCGTGTTGTTAGAATACTTTGTGATTTGTGTTTTATTGGATATTTGTTTTCATGACATTAATTTAGGAATATTTTCTCAAAATTTAAATTAAACCTCCTGGAAGATTTTCGTAGCTCGTATTAATAGGGAAGTTTGTGGGCATAGGTACATAAATTAATTGATTTCTGGTTCCCGCCTAATTTCTAGAATGCCGTGGATATCAAAAATAGCGTTCTTATTTTTAAAATTTCCATTATTGGTTTGTTAGAGATATCATAAGGTTCTTTATATTCATTTTCAGTAATTAGGTAATTTTTGTTATGATTACATAGGTTATTATTATTATTATTTAAGCAGCCTTTTACGTGTTTCCGCCAAATATCAAGGAGGCTTTGATGAAAAAATATTTTGTTTTTATGTTGTTGTATTTAAAATTTTTTGTCTTTTCTGAGAATGCCGTGGGTTAGGGAGAACTAAAAAAGGGACGAGCTATAGCTTCTAGGAAAATTCACTCTTTTGTCCAGGTAATTTTTGTCTAGTCTCACAGCATTTTAAACTTTTTTTTCCGTTCACGATGACTTCTCCTAGTGAATGTTCTAAAGGCCGAAGATAAAATTTTCAAAGAAATGCAATAAAAGCCCCGATAATATTATACAAAGAAAGATCTTTGGTGGGGACCTCGGTCACCGAGGAACTAAAGAAAATTGCTGGGATTGACACTCCATCGTTTTTTTAAACTACGAATGTAGTTTATGAAGATAATGGGATGACAGAACTGAAGAAGAAGAGATGATTACGCGGACTGTTCCGAAGAGTTTTGGCAGTTTTCTCTCCGTCGTCGATGTCGTCAACAACATGGCAGGTCTCGCAAGATGAAGTTCTCGCAGTGGATTCTACGAGGATCTTTCATCCGTCGACAATCAACAGGTCGAAACCGACGAATATCTTCGGCTATTGCGACTACGATGCTCAACCATTTGCCATCAAACTCAAGAAGTAAAAATCAAACTTATTTCAAGAAAAATATTTATTTTATTTCACGGAATGGGCTTTTGATCCTTCCTTTTTTATAAAAACATCTTCCTCCACTGACATCCAAATGAGAGCTTCGATGTCCAGCACTTCCTCTTAAAACGCGATCTTCTGCTCTATTTTCGCTCGTTTTAGGACCTTGATGAAACCTCTGTTTCATTGCTCCCTCCAGCCCTTTGAAGACGCCCTCCTTTTCATTCCCTGGTTAGGTAGATTTCTTTCAGAAAATCTACCTATTGCAATGGGGGCAGTAGTCTCAGAATCAAAAATTTTTGTGATAGGTTTTCATTTCAGACCCCCTGGACCCCAAAACCACCCTCAACTCAAAAGTTTATATATATATATATTATATTATTATATATATATATGTTATATATTATATTTCGCACGATAACTTGAGTAATTTTTACTTGACGACCATGAAATTCGGTATTTAGGGCTTTTAAACTAATAGAATTTATGAGTTCGTTACGGCTGAAATCGGACCAGCGGTTTTGGTACTTTACTTAGGGCCTAACCTGCGAATCTCGCAAACCGTTCATCCAATCGCTTTCAAACTTAAAAGTGTGTTATGGGATGGCTAAGAAAGATTTAAAGTTGGTTTGGATCAGCTGGTGCAATAGATTTGAACCTAGGTAAAAAAGAAATTTTTTGAATTTTTACCGGGAAACAGATGATTTTTTTGTTCTTCGAATTATAGAAACTTCGAGATCTAAACATCTGAAAGAATCTACCTCTTTAGTCCCGGCTGCCGCGGGACTCTTTTTTATTTCAGGTATACAAATTATTAAAAAAGAGATTTTTGGTTTAATTAATTTGTTTTGGATTTCATCCTACACTGGTTTTTGTCCTACGAGGCCATTCTTAAGAGTTCCTTGAAGGGTCTCTTCTATGTTTGAAGTGATCCTTTTTACGAGGCATCGAAGAGATTTTATGCCGACAAGCTCCTTAATTTAATCGAACCCACCAGAAAGCTCAATCAAATATCGCCTTTTCAGAGACACTGTGTTTTGTGTCAATGGGATTTAGATTAAGGATCTGTCATCTTGCCGCGACCTTTCAACCATTATCGTCGACGATCTCTCCTCAGGCATTCGGCTACCAGGTTATTTTCTTCTATATTAACCAAAAGGAGCTCATTAATTCTTTTTAGCTTGAAATGTGATTCCGATTGAAAGTTGGTTTGTTGACCCGACAGACTCCGAGCTCATGAAACCTTCTACCTTTTCTTGAAGACCTTGTCTATTTGGTAAGTTTATTTTTATATTAAAAGGGGTGTATCGGAGTGCAGAGAACAGCGCGGACTGGCGGGGGGGGGGGGGGGGAACCAAATATTAGAGAATATCCCAAAAATTAGGTGAAAAAACTCAAAATCAACATTTGTATAGCCTAATTTTCGTCAAAACCTCGAAATCAATATATGACAGGCCTAATTTTGGTAAAAAAAAACCCCTCAATCAACTTTAAAAAGCAGAAATTTTCGTAAAAAAACCTCAAAACAATAGTTTTTTTAAGCCTAATTTTGGTCAAAAAAACCCTCAAAATCAACATTTGTGAAGCCTAATTTTTGTAAAAAAAAAAAAAAAAAAAAAAAAAAAAAAAACGAAAAAAAAAAAAATAAAAAAAGAAAACGGGCCTTAAAAATTCACAACATTTTAAAAAACCTAATTTTTGTATTAAAAAAAAAAAAAATTTGAGATTTTTTTAGACAAAAATTAGGCATTTAGTAAATTTTTGATTTTGAGGTTTTTGACGAAATTTTGGCTTATATATTTTGATTTTGAGGTTTTGTACGAAAATTAACCTTCATAATGTTGATTTTGAAGTTTTGCCGAAAATTTGACTTTCGAATCTAATTTTTGTATAAAAAAAAAAAATTCAAAATGCAACATTCATGGGGTACGGGTGTTGGTTGCGTTGTGAAAACCAGCAAATCAGACAGTTTGTAAAGCCCTATTTGGTAAAAAAAAACCTCAGATCAACATTTGTGAATCCCTAATTTTCGTAAAACCGACAAAATCACAATTTTTAAAGCCCTAATTTGTCGTTAAACAAAAAAAAACAAACCTCAAAAGGGCAACATTCTACGCGGCCTAATTTTCGTGAAAGCCGCAAAGCAAATTTGTAAAGCCACTTTTGGTCAAAAAAAACCTCGACATCAGCATTTTGTAAGCCTATTTGTGGCGTTGAAAAACAAAAACAAAATAAAAAAAAAAAAAAAAAAAAAAAAAAAAAAAATAAAAAATCAACTTTAGAAAGTCAAATTTTCGTGCAAACCTTCAAAAAATCAACATTATGACGGCTAATTTATACTGTCACAAAACTTCAAAATGAAGCGTGTTATGAAGGCTAATTTTCAGTCCAAAACCTCCAAATCACATTTATAAGCCAATTTGATCTTGCAAAACCCTCAATCAACATTTATGTCATGCTTAATTTTTGTCAAAAAAAATCTTAACCTTCACTTCAATTGAAAAATTTTTTGCAGGGTAAAACCTCAAAAATCTACATGTTAAAAACCAAATGTTCATTGACAAGGACCTTTAAAGTTAACATTCATAACTTTTATTGGTCCTAAGGTCCCAGGCCGCCCCTGCAAGAGGCACGCACATGTCTGAATTTAACTGTGCGTGCGACGTTTTTTTTATTTGCTTTTTTCAGAATGAGATGCCGACTTCACATCCGAGACAAATTCGGCTCTCACGTTCATCCACTCAGAGGTTAACAAAAAAACTGTCAAACGAAATATCTCTCTAAAAATTTTAAAAATGAGATTTTTTATTGTGTTAATGTTTTAAGATTTTTCATATTTTATTTAAAATTCATGAGTTTGGGATCCTTTATTTTGTTTAATTTATTACCGAAAAGGAGTTCCTTGATTATAATTTTTTTATTATTAATACTTGCGCATTAAGAAATTCTTTTTATTTATAATTCAACCCAAACGTTTTGATTTTAAAACTATTTCTTGTCTACGCTTTACGATGGGACCATATGAGGCTATACTAATCAAAATGTTTGTTAATAAAAGTTTGTGTTTATTTTTTTTAAATTTATATTGTATAATTAGTATGTCTATTTTAATATAAGAAGGTTAGTTGTCAGATGTTATTTTTAAATGTATAACGTTGCTTTAATTAAAACATTAACATAGAAACGTGTACTTTTGTAGAAATATAAAATGGTTGCCGGCTTTCATTTACGCACGATAGTAAAACTCACTTCACATTACACAGCTTGGCCTCATTTATTTACTAATAACTAATGTTTTTTTTGTTTATAGTTAAGTTCCTTTGTGTTGTGTGGTGTGAGTGGAGTTGTGTGTTAATGTTGTATTTTTTAATTTGTAAACTTGTTGGGCATTTTGAAATTGTAAAACACGAGTGTGTGTGTGTGAACCCCCGTTATTATTGTTGGTGCTTTTAACTAACTTTTTTGTGTGGTCTAGTGGTTTGTAAAGAAGTTTTTTTTCTGTTGTGTTGTTAAATGTACTCGGCTTTATCAAGTTTTTGAATTTGTTAATTTTTATACTGTTTTGTTCACTATAGTTAATGTTTTGAGCGTTTTTGGTTTTCAATGATAGAAACGTTTAGCATTTAATAAGTGTTTTTATAAATGAAAAAAAAAAAAAAAAAAAAAAAAAAAAAAAAAAAAAAAAATCTTTGTTCTGAGAGCGTGTGCCATATTTTAGATGATCGAACCTCGTTGGATTCTCGGATATGCAACACTATTTCAGCATGCACGTGGTGTGAGCAACAAATTTGGACGCATGCATAAGTTTATAATATTGGAATTAGTTGTTTTTCAAAGTGAGTGGTGTGGCCCCTAGTTGAGAATTCAGGTGATAGGAGAGTTGTTAAGGGACTTGAAAACAGTTATTCAATGATAGCTCATAGAAAAATGATCCGATCTGGACCGGACTTTTTTTAAAATGAAGCTTATTTATTTCTCCGCGCATTCCACTAAACTTATTGTAATAAAAATAAATCTTTGTAGTAAAAAAAAATGTTTAAATTTTTTTTACAACTTTTTAAAGAATTGTTTAGTGAAATGCGCTCCACATAACAAAGAACATAAGTATGCAAATTTTGAATCAATTCCGATGACTCAATCTTTAGTTATCATTGAAATACTATCTCAACAAATTTTGAATCACGCGGGTTTTTCAACGAATCAAAGACAAGTGGGCGGAGAGAACCGGCTCCTCCTGCCAATTGAAGGGGAGGGATAAGTTTTAAAACCCTCGTGTTATGCGGGTCGCCCCGCCCTCGCGACAGGCGCTGGATGGCCCTTAGTCATTCGGTAGGTCTCATTTTTTGTTATAATGGGCATAGTGCCAGCTACCATTTTTGGGTTGTCATGAATTCGTGCCATCACTCTGGTTTTGATGATGAGAACACTCCGTCCAGAGAAAAGGAGAAAAAAGAGTTCCAAATTTGGAACGGGTGCACTTTTGTTTTTTTTCTTTTCAATATCCCCCAAAAACCTCAAAATTAACATATTTTTAAGGCTACTTTTCAATAAAAACCTCAAATCAACATTTATGAAGCTAATTTTCGTCAACAACCTCAAATCAACATTTATGAAGCTAATTTTCGTCAAAACTCAAATCAACATTTATGAATGCTAATTTTCGTACAAAAACTCCAAAATCACATTTATGAAGGCTATTTTCGTACAAAATCACAAAATCAACATTTATGACGCCTAATTTTCGTTCAAAAACTTTCAAATCAACATTTATGAATGCTAATTTTCGTACAAAAACTTCAAAATCATGTTTTGAAGGCTATTTTCGTACATAAACTAAAATCAACATTATGAAGGCATTTTCGTACAAAATCTCGAATCAACATTTATGATGGCTTCTGTCAAACCCAATTCAACATTTGAAGCCTAATTTTCGTCAAAAACTCGAATCAACCATTTATGAGCCTAATTTCCGTCAAAAACCTCAAATCAACATTTGTAAAAGCTATTTTCGGGTACAAAAACCTCAAAATCAACATTTATGAAGCTAATTTTCGTCCAAAACCTCAAAATCAACATTTATGAAGGCTAATTTTCGTCCACACCTCAAAATCAACATTTATGAAGGCTATTTTTCGTCCAAAAAACCTCAAATCAACATTTAGAGCCTAATTTTTTGTACAAAAACCTCAAATCACATTTTGTTGAGCAAATTTTCGTCAAAAACATGATTATAAGGGCCAATTTTTTTTGTTAAAAAACCTTAAAATCATGTTTTAAGTGCATTCTTTTGTCAAAAACTTCAAAATCAACATTTTAAAACCCAATTTTCATTAAAACCTCCCAATTAACAGTTTTCCCAAAAGCGCGAAAGTTAAAAGCCGTAAAAAATTTACAAACCATAGAGAGATGATTCGGAATTTTTGTTTAAATGTTTCTTAGTTTATTGTCCTTTCAAACGAACTAATGCCGAATTTTCTAGGACCATCGTTTTTCTTGATTAAAATAGTGGCACCTTTTTCCATTTCAAATTGCATAATTTATAAGAATATCTTAGGGTGATTTAAATACTTGATGAAATATCACATAAAATTTTATTGAAGTTTACATAAAATGTCAAATAATGGGTAGATAAAAATTACTTTTATACAAATATACATAATTTCCCGTTATACAAACCGTGATTGTTTGTGCCAAAATTCAGTTCTGCACTCAAACACGGAAAGGTCCAGAATTACAATTTTAAAAAATACTGACAACTTGTTATGTGATAGCAATGAGGTATAATAAATATTTTATACAGTAGAAAAAAGGCATAGAGAAGTCACAAATATGGAATAGATATGTAAAAAAGTAGAAACTTGGAATCTGTTACGTGATTTGTTGCGTCGTCGTCGTACGGGTTTGGCGCTTGATACGAAGACGGTGTTGTAGAGTCGACCCGTGCGCGTAAAGCCTTTCGGTCATCGTATTTCTTACCAAGCAAGACTAAGGAAGTCCCATAACTGCGAGAGATAAGCAAGGATTAGGATCCACCAAGCACCACTCATTCGCTGAAACAAACCAAATTTCAATTACGTTTGAACTATTTGTATAAGAAAAAAATTGCTTCACCAAAACTAGGACAAATACTATAGCAGCGAATTTTATAAATATGGAGGGACATTTTTTTCCCTGTCGGCGAGCAAGCTCCCAGCCATATTAAGTGTATTACTCTGGAGTGATGTTTTTTTCTCCTCTCGCGAACAAAGCTCCAGGAAAATATCAACAAGTTGGATAACTCTGGGGGTTGTTTTTCCCTCTCGCGAACAAAGCTCCAGGGCGATATTCGCAAGTGGATACTCTGGGGGGTTTTTTTTCCTCTCGCGGCAAAGTTCCAGGGCAATATCGCAAGTTGGATAATAGGGTGGGGGGCTGGGGTTTTTTTTTCACTCTCACGGCGAGGAAAGCTCCAGGCAATATTTATTGAGTTGGATAACTCTGGAGTGATGTTGTTTGTTCCTCTCGCGGGCAAAGCTCCACAGGCAATATTCAGCTAGTTTGGATAACTCTGGAGGGATGTTTTTTTCCTATCGCGGGGAAAGCTCCCGCCAATATTAAAGTTGGTAACTATGGAGGTACGATTTTTTTCCTCTCGCGAGCAAAGCTCCAGCCAATATTATTGTGGATAATCTGGAGTGATGTTTTGTTCCTCTCGCGGCAAAGCTCCAGGAAATATTCGCAAGTTGGATAACTATGTGGGGTTGTTTTTGGGTTCCCTTCGCGAAGAAAAAGCTCCAGACGTATTCAGCAATGTTAACGCGGGGTGGGGGGGGGTTGGTTTTTTTCCTCTCGCGAGCAAGGGCGCGTATTCGCGCGCTAGGTTGGATAACTATGGAGGGAAATTTTTTCCTCTACCAATTATTCTGCTCCTTTGGCTTTCCCTATGTACAGCTATAATAAGGGACCTTTAAAAAACTTATTTCCAGGCATATTTTGACCAGATTATTTATATATTTATTGAATGACGATTTCAAATAGAATACAACAGCTTTTTGTATAATCATATGACGCAAGATACCTTATATTACCCGAAGTATAAATAAACTCTATTTTCTTCTTATCCAGAAAGTCATACATCTGGTTTCCCATTGTCCCATCAAATGAGCTCACCTTCCCTTCCATAAGGTTATCGGTCGCGCTGACTTGCATTTCAGGCGTAACGTACTCACAGTCCCGCTTGGCACACAATATCATTTTCGTACACATAAATCAAGGCGAAAAAAAAAAACAAGTGCAGACACCGAGTTCTGGGTTCGACATTCGCATTTCAAGGGGCAGACACATTGGTCGTTCAATTGGTGTGCTAATCGCTCACTTTCATTATGTGTTGGCAGTTTAACTATAACAAGAAAACACCATTAATAAAGCACAGTGGGCGGTGATTGAATTAATAATTGATGAGGCTATTTGTGAATTGAATCCCCAAATTGCTTACAATGTACTTTATTATATTGTAAATTGAATTACTTGTTTAGTAATTATTGGGTCGTTCGGAAAGATCCGTTCGCCAGGTTCACCAATTAACCACTTTCGACCGGCTTTCGGTACAGCACATCACAATCCACTCGAGAACTTGAAACGAAACCTTTTCGGTCTCTGCCTTCAATCGTTTAACTTTCTTGTGTTTGTTACCATCCGAATGTTTTTGGCTTTGATGTTTAAAATAGGGGCAGGTGTTGACAGCTAAAAAAAGGACCGAAAATGAACATTTTCGGTCACATTATGCCTTTGAGTTCATCGTACAGGGGAATTAGCTTCGGAAGTAAGCAAAAAACTAAAGCTTGTCTATCCAGTAAAAGCTCTTTCTTCTCGAATTGGGCAGAAATGGTTTTAAAAAGTTTCAGGAGGTGATTTTTCGTGTCGGACCGCGCCTAGACCTGGACACCAAAGAAACCTATTTCTGACCCGAGTGAGGGACTTGACAGCTGCCAATCTCTCTAAAGTCCCTTACAGTTCGTGAGAATAGCCTAACATTGAATAGAAAAACCCGTCCTCGTCATCGTCAAATTCGTCCATTCGTGATTTCCACCACGATCTAAGCGCGCCCTCACGCGGCGATTCGGACTCCCAGAAACAACCGGCTCGAGTGGAAGGTTTTGCCGTTGTTTTAACCCCATCCGTCCGTGATTCTTGTATTCACCAGACCTTCGCCCCATAAGTAATTATCACTTTTTTCGGTCCTCTGGTAGCCATTTGAAAGACAAAACGACGACGAAGTGAAAAACGACCTTGACATTTTTTTGCAGAAAGCGCACACGAGAGTTTTTTAACAAGAGGATTTTAAAGCTTTGGAGAGTCGTGGGTGGGAAGAAGTTATAAGAAACGGGGGGAAATTATATTATTGATTAGAAATAGAAGGCAGTTGTTGAAAAAATGTCTTAAATTCATTTCCTGAAAACCGCGAACTGACTTCCGAACGACCCAATACTTTGTAAGTTGTAATCCAATTACTTTATTTATTCCAATTACATTTTCCAATTACATTACTTGAACTCAACAAGTATTCAATACTTCAAGTAATTTGTAAATTCAATACTTTTTTCCCTACTTATGAATAATAACAACATTTGATCAACCCGCTTTTCAGCAGCCTCTAGATTGATCATTTTTCAATTAGGCACATCTCTTCCAATAAATTAATAAATTTTTTTATAATGAACATTAGGTACCAAGCCCATACAAATTTATTACAAGGAAAATGTATAAGATTTTGATATTCAAAGGAAAATATTAACGAAAACAGAAGTGCACCGTAACCAATCTATTCAGGACACATAAATAAAGCCTGAGATAAGCGTGATAGAACGTTCCAAAAATAGTTAAGACAAAAAACTTAAGTGCCTTCTTCCACTTAAAAGTTTATAAAGCATTACTAATGTAAATTTTGAAAGACCTACCTTCGCGTAGGCATAAATTTAATAAAATCAGCAATAATAAGTACGATGACTAACTGAGGATAAAGTTTACATTTTTGATTTTTTGATGAAAAATTGAAAATTAAGGCGGGTGCTCGTTGGGAATTTTAAAAAATTCTGTTCGGAACGCGACATAAACGGGATGGAAGTTAAAGGGGTAACATTAAAAGAAGAATTGATAATATTACTTAATATCCAAAGCACTTGGGACCCTGTGCTCGGGGGTGTTGGTCTTATCTCATTTCGACCCCATCCGTTCGTCATTTCAGATGAAATCGATCGAAAACTGAGGTTAAATTTTGTTCACGAGCAGGCAGGACATTTTATTGACGATCTTTGTGTTGTTGAAGTTTAATACGCGTACGTCGTGTGCTTGTTATTTTATTTTTTAATTTAACTTTCGGAGCTTTTTCAAGAAAACATAATTTGAAAAGTTTGTTCGTTCTAAGTACATCACATATCTCCATGGTGGCATCACTGAAAGAGATAATCTAACCTTACGTTTCGATAGCCTTTCTTTTAAGTTATCGATGCACTTGTAGTTTTGTCTACCGTGTTCAAGTTTCTTATTTAAAATTGACTTGAAATACCAAAATGAGATTTACAACTTTAAAATCGCCGTCGTTTCCGACGGCAAAGGTAATCTTTGGTTTATAAAGCTTGTTTTTTGTAGTTTTAATTTTTGTATTATTTATAGGAAGTTTTGAACATAATGCTGTCAAGACACAAAGGAAGACCCCTAAGGTGTTCACAAGTCGTATAAGAGTTCGAGGATTCGTTCGTTTTATATGCTTAAATTAATTCACGCACAAAGTTTTCATGACAGGTTTGGTCGCAGATTATTCCAGGAGTTTCCTCTCGATTGGATGTAAGTTTATTCGCTGGAGCCTATTTTTGGGTAAGACCGATGAGACCCCTTTCGCCAGATTTGCACTTTTACAAACAAGCCTTGGTTCAGCCAGATTTTGGCCCCTTTTTACAAGAAAGCACTTTTCAGATAAAATTGTTGACAGAAAAGACACACTTCTCAGGACAGATTTTGGCCTTTTACGAGAAAGACACTTCTCAGCCGATTTTGGTGTGTACCTTTTGATAGGAAAAGAAAGGATGTTCCAGCCAGAATTTTGACCTTTTGACGTGATAAGACGACTTTTCAGGCGAGTTTTTGACCCTTTTGTTAAAACTTTTCAGCAGGATTTGTGACCCTGTTAAGCAAGGAAAGACACTTTTCAGACATTGTGTGTGTGCGCGTGTGTCAGGCAGAGTTTTGTCTGTGACCACTTTTGACAGATAACTACTTTCAGTCAATTTTGACCCTTTGACAAGAAAAGGCCACTTTGCAACGATTTTGGACAAGAAACAGAACACTTTCTTGACAGATTTGGCCTATATTAGACAAGAAAAGACACTTTTCGACCAGATTTTGACTCCCTAGTTAGACAGAAAAACCGATTGCCAGCCAGATTTTGACCCGTTTACAGGCGGCATAAGACAATTTTCAGCTAAATTTTGACCCTTTTGATGAGAAAGACACTTTAAAGCCATTTTGACCCGTATGACAAGAAATGGCTCTTTTCAGCCCAGATTTTGAACCCTTTGACTACATAAGCCCTTTTCAGCCAATTTGACCCTTTTGACAAGAAAGACACTTTTCAGCCAGATTTTGACAAATAAGACCCTTTTCCGCCAGATTTTGGACCAAAAAAAGAGGTCCTCCAGATTTTGACCATATTCTCACAACATAAGACACTTTTCGCCAAAGAGTGTGGTGGACGCGTTTTACAACACGAAGACCCTTTTCACCCACATTTTATAGACCCTTTTGCCAAACAGAAGCCACTTTTCAGCAGATTGACAGAAAAGACACTTTTTCTGACGATTTTGGCCCTTTTTGACAGGAAAACCCTTTGTCCGCCAGATTTTGGTGACCCTTTTGACAAGAAAGACATTTTAGCCAGATTGTTGACCCCTGTTTGCAAGAAAAGACGATTTTCCACCAGAGTTTTGAACCCTTTTTACAGCATAGACACTTTTCAGCTAAATTTTGACCCTTTTGATGAGAAAAGTCACTTTTAGCCAATTTGACCCTTATTACAAGAAAAGGCTCTTTTCAGCAGATTTTTGACCCTTTGACTCATAGACCCTTTTTCAGCCAAAATTTTGACCTTTTGACAAGAAAGACACTGTTTTCAGCCAGATTTTTGACACTTTTGGCAAAATGAACCCTTTCAGCCAGATTTTGACCTCTTTGACAAGAAAAGACGATGTCCTCCAGATTTGACCATTTCTACAACATAAGACCTTTTCAGCCAATTTTGACCATTTCTCTACACATAACTACCCTTTTCAGCAAATTTTGACCCTTTTGCACAAGGAAAAGACTTTGTTCCAGCCAGATTTGACCTTATGTAAGCTAGCAAAGACTCTTCTCATCAGTGGTTTTGGCAGTTAGAGGCATTTTCCATAGAATGAAAATGCCTTTTCTGCCTGAACCGTGAATTTTAAGGCATTTCAATCTTTAACACCAAAACCCATGTTAATCAATCATTTATCAATAACTCAACTTCTTTTTTCAGATGTCCATCCTTTTTATGCCGATTTGATGAACGTCTTGTACGACAAAGACCATTACAAGCTTGCCTCGCCAGTTAAATCATGCCAGACATCAAATCGACAATTAATTATTTTCATTTTTACCTATCATTTTTTAACACAATTTTTCAGTGTCGCTAAGATTATGTCAGACTTCTCAAATTTGGAGATCGCTTTATCGTTGTAAACAACTCAAACGGGCCGCTTTAGGAGGTAAAACGTCAATTTCTCTTATTTTGTTCACAAATTCATGTTTATTTTAGAATGGCGACCATCATGAAAAGGGGCAGGCTCAAATTTGGAAT
Organism: Orius laevigatus; assembly: GCA_018703685.1. NCBI lineage: Eukaryota > Metazoa > Arthropoda > Insecta > Hemiptera > Anthocoridae > Orius > Orius laevigatus. The sequence goes on along the minus strand of JAGWEN010000891.1, from coordinate 31,146 downwards.
ATTTGGAACAAGTCAGGCAACATTTGGCTCGTCTTCCTTCTATTGATCCGTACACAAGAACTTTGATTATTTGCGGTTTTCCCAATGTTGGAAAGTCAGTTTTATAAATAAGGTTTGTCAAAGATTTGTTCTTGTTTTTCAAATTGTTGATTTTAGATACAAGAGCTGATGTGGAAGTTCAACCATATGCGTTTACAACGAAAAGTCTGTACGTTGGCCACACTGATTATAATATTTAGATGGCAGTTTATTGATACACTGGATTCTGGATCATCCTCTCGATCAAAGAATATAATTGAAATGCAGGCGTTACTGCTCTAGCACATTTAAGAGCTGCCGTTCTTTACGTCCTCGATCCTTCTGCGCAGTGCGGCCATTCCATCGAAGAGCAAGTTTCGCTTTTAAAATCCATCAACCGCTTTTTTTCAAACAAACCTGTCATCGCAGTCTGCAATAAAAGCGATGTTATGACCATCGACGAACTCCCGAAGAAAGCAAAGAATGTTTGAATGTCTTTTCTGAAATGAATGTTCCGCTTTTAAGCATGAGTACGCTGAAAGAAGAGGCGTTGCTGAAGTAAACAACAGGTTGTAAAAAACCCATTTTTTGGATAATGTTTTAGGCATGCGATACTCTTCTCGCATTCAGAATGTGAAAGCAAAGCTCAAGCGAAAAAGGTCGACGGAATAATGAATCGTTTGCATGTAGCCTATCCATCTCAAAGCAGACGCCAAAGAAAGGCCAGCATTTACCCCGGTATGTCATTCTTTATAAAATTATCTACTTTTAAATTTTCAGATGCTGTTTGGGCGAAAAATTGGAGAAAGCGAAGGGCAATGAAAGAGAAAGAAAACGTCATGGAAGTTGAAGAGACAAAGAGAAGAAGACGCTGGAAAGCGATTTGAAGTCGAGCTTGGCGACGATATGTTTTGGATTTGAAGAAGAATTACGATCTTCCCGAAGATATAAATATGACATCATCCCCGAATGTGGGAAGGACATAACATCGCAGATTATATTGATCCGGATATATCATAAATTGTAAGAATTGGAAAGAGAAGAAGGGTTGAGAGAAGAAGCCGGATTTTATGCGGTTCCTAAAATTGAGCTTGATTCGACTCTTAGGGATATTAAAGAACTTGCAGCACAGATACGAGAGAAAAGGACGATTATGAATGAATGATCTCGTGTCAAAAAGTCGAGTACGAAGCCCAAGCTTGCAAGGACGATGACGCCGCAGTTAGGGTAGATCGGTTTTCTAGACTGGCCGAAGAGATGGGAAGCTTGGAGTAGAGCTTGACAAAAATGTTCGCAAGCGAATTCACGAGGACGCGTGTCGTTCGCGTTCTTTGAGCCAGCCGTCGAAAAGCGAGTCCGAGTCAATTCGAAGGCGCCGCTCGAGCGTCTCCCGAGTCCCGAGGGACATCTCGGTATCGAGAGCAGCGAAACGAGGACTAAAGTCAAGAAAATGGCACACAAAGCGATCGCTAAGAAAGTCGGAAGAGAAAGGTCTCAAAGGTGAAGCTGATCGTTTCATCGTACTAAAATGCCGAACATCTTTTCTCGGTAAACGTAAAATGGGTAAAACTCAAAGAGATAAGAATGTTATTTCATCCAAGTTTTAATTTTAATGCAAGATGCGTTTTTCGTTTGCCAATAAAATTTTATTATTTATACCTTTCATTGATTTTAACTTCCTCAATTCCAAGATCAATGCTCATAGAGCATCTAAATATGAGCGCCCTGCATGGATTAAGCAGGATGACATAGCTTGGTTCGCACTCACGTCACAAGTGAGCCCTTAGTGGGGCCTGGTGCTTGGACTAGCTATGGGTTTGCGCCACCAAGGGCTCGCTACAGGTGTGCGCACTGTGCCACAAAGGGTGTGTGCTCTGCGCCACCGAGGGCTCGCTAAATGGTCTGCGCACGGCGCCACCAAGGGATCGCTAAAGAGTGTGCGCACTGTGCCACCAAGGGCTCGCTATTGGGTGTGCGCACTGCGCCATCAAGGGCTCGCTAAAGAGTGTGCGAACTGTGCCACCAAGGGCTCGCTAAAGGGTGTGTGCCACCAAGGGCTCGCTAAAGGGTGTGCGCCACCAAGGGCTCCTCACTAAAGGGTGTGCGCCACCAAGGGCTTCGCTCCAAAGGGTGTGCGCCACCAAGGGCTCCTCTAAAGGGTGTGCGCCACCAAGGGCTCCTCACTAAGGGTGTGCGCCACCAAGGGCTCGCTAAAGGGTGTGCGCCACCAAGGGCTCGCTAAAGGGTGTGCGCCACCAATGGCTCGCTAAAGGGTGTGCGCCACCAAGGGCTCGCTAAAGGGTGTGCGCACGGCGCCACCAAGGGATCGCTAAAGGGTGTGCGCACGGCGCCACCAAGGGATCGCTAAAGGGTAGGACTCGCCAAAGAGTGTGCGCACTGTGCCACCAAGGGCTCGCTATTGGGTGTGCGCACTGCGCCATCAAGGGCTCGCTAAAGAGTGTGCGAACTGTGCCACCAAGGGCTCGCTAAAGGGTGTGCGCCACCAAGGGCTCAAAATTGAAGCGACAAATTAGTATTCTTCGATGCATTCTTCGGGAACAATAAAACACATAATAGATAAAGAAAATTTGTATTCGTAAAAAATAATTTAATAAAAAAATGTCTTCTTTTTACAAAATATACAAAATTAATACAATTGGAAATCCATCCATTTAAACAAAAAAGCTTATAGGTTAAATAATTAAAAATTATTCGGTTTGGTTTTCTGTCACCGAGGGCACAGGTACTACTGGTTCCTGATAGACACTAGCAGTTGAGGAATTGTCAGACTAAAAAAGAACAATTAAAAAAATTAAATCAATTAAAAAACTTACATCATCAGAAATGATAGAATTAGGACGTCTTCTTTTCTTCGAGCCTGAAACTGACCCTCCTTTGGATTTCCTTTTTCCTAAAAAATCCATGAGAATCAAGAAGTAAAATAGAAAAGAATTACTTGTTGGTAAATCAAGCTCAATGTCTTGAGCAGTAGCGAAATAACCGGAGGACAACTGCGCCTTTCTTTTATCTGTCGTAATAAACGCTCCCGGACAACTAAACGCAAGATGGTGAGCTAAAAAGAGAGTAAAATGAAAATTCTAAAAATAAAAAAAGAAACTAACCAATTTCATTTCCGTCCGAATTTGACATTAAGCAGTTAGAACAATGGTAGGGCTTTGAAGTTCTTGGTACGTTGGTGCTGCTCCTTTTGTACCACTGAATCGCTTTCACATAGCTTTCCTCGGAATGGTTTAGGATTTTATGCTCGGAATAATTATAAAGGCAGTTCGATTTAAAATGGCAGTCAGGACAAGCAATAGGTTCTTTCCTAAAAAATAAGTCAGTTCTTGTCCATAGGGTTGAAATAACATACGTAAGATGTTTCGGGGATAAAGGGCCATCACATTCTTTGCATCGGAAGAACGAATAATTGGCCTCAATATTAGCATAGTAGGATGGATCAATCGCCCCTTTTATGATACCAAGGCTAATAAATACGTCCTCATCATCTTTCTTGCTTTTGCTTTGAATCTTCGGTGTATATAACGGGCGTTTCATCAAAATCCCTTGACCGTTCATAACCGGATAACGTTTTATGGCTAAAATTCAAAACTAGAAAAAATTTTTTGAAAAAATATGATAGCTCACCTTGATATGTAGAGCAAGCAGTATGATCCCGCTGAAGATGATCATTCAATATCGTACTATTATGAAATGATAAAGCACATCTTGGACACTTTTTGGCGAACGGCAATTGATGACGCTGAATATGCTTTATAAAATACATTTGATTTTTGGTTATATCTTCGCCTAGACCGTTCAAAAAGTAGACGACTTTCAAACAAAAAGGACATTGAGCACAGCATATATTTTTGTGCACCTAAAAAAATTTTAATATTTTTTTGTCAAATGTGAACCATCTAAACATACAGTTGAGAAATGTGACTGCATTGCTTCGAATATTGATGTTCTGAAGTAGCAGATCTCGCATGTGTAGGGAAGCTCAAGTTCATGATGGGTTGACGTCATGTGTTCGATTAATCTAGGCCTCGCTCGGAATGGTACATTGCAAATCTTGCAAAAGTTTGATTTGTCTGCTGTATCTCGGTGGTACTGAAAATTTCATTAAATATTATTTTCATTGAATGTGCTAACAAGCAGTGATCCAGGGGGCGAACCACTAAAAATCAGAGCCACCACCCCTTAAAAAAGGTTTTCGACTTTATCTTAAAAACGCTCTTAAAACGTTGATTTTGAAGTTTTTGGCAAAAATTGACTCGTCAAACGTTGATTTTCAGGTTTTTGTTAACGAAAATTATCTCTTAAAACGTCGATTTTGAGGTTTTTGACGAAAAATTGTCTCTTAAAACGTTGATTTTAAGGTTTATGACGAAAATTATCTCTTAAAACGTTGATTTTGAGGTTAACGAAAAATTGTCTCTTAAAACGTTGATTTTGATGTTTTTGACAAAAAATTGTCTCTTAAAACGTTGATTTTAGGGTTTATGACGAAAAAATGTCTATTAAAACATTGATTTTGAGGTTTTTGTTAACGAAAATTATCTCTTAAAACGTTGATTTTAGGGGTTATGACGAAAAAATGTCTATTAAAACGTTGATTTTGAAGTTTTTGACACAAAAAATTGACTCTTACAACGTTGATTTTGAGGGTTTTTTAAATGAAAATCATCTCTTAAAACGTTGATTTTAAGGTTTATGACGAAAAATGTCCCTTAAAACGTTGATTTTGAACTTTTAGACAAGAAAAATTGACTCTTACAACGTTGATTTTGAGGTTTTTGACGAAAAATTGTCTCTAAAAACGTTAATTTTGAAGTTTTTGACAAAAAAAAATTGACTTAAAAACGTTGATTTTGAGGTTTTTGACGAAAAATTGTCACTTAAAACGTTGATTTTGAGGTTTTTTGTGGAAAATTATCTCTTAAAACCTTGATTTTGAGGTTTTTGACGAAAATTTGGTTCTTAATAAAACGTTGATTTGGAGGTTTTTTTGAGGAAAATTATCTCATAAAACCGTGATTTTGAAGTTTTCGACGAAAATTGGGTTATTACAACGTTGATTTTTAGGTTTTTTGAGGGAAATTATCTCATAAAACCTTGATTTTGAGGTTTTCGACGAAAATTTGGTTCTTAAATCCTCGATTTTAAACTTTTTTTTATGAAAAATTGGCTCTTAAAATGTTCATTTTGACGAGTTTTTTTGATGAATAATTGACTTTAATATTTTGATTTTGCCTTTTTTTTTAATTATTTATTTAAATTTTATGAACATAAAGCTAAAAATTGTCGGCATAATTGTCTTCATTGTGGTGAATTTTGGGGATTTACTGCTCTTTCTTTCTTTTCCGTTCTCCCCCCACTCTTTTTTTGCCTACACAGTCTAGAACCACCAAAAAAAGCTTGGCCAAGATCTGAGGTGACCTGTATTGTGAAACTTACCTGAGTGACATGAGCATTCATCGATCCTTTATCCGGGACTTTTAAGCAAATGCGGCATAAATCTCTGGGGTTGTCACCAGGATAATTTTTGTTCAAAGCATGAAAAATGAGATGGTCAGCAAACTGTGCATTGTCTCTAAAGTCTCGAAGGCATATAGCACACTAAAACAAAAACTGAGCAAAAAAAAATATTTTCCAAATTGAAATATTTACCTCAGTATAAAGAGAGCTACTTTTTGTAGGACGGACATCACTTTCATAGCTTCCATAATAATAAGATTCCAAGTAGACCATACCATCTCTTCCATCAGCAGATGAAGACGTCGTAGCCTCAGCAGAAGATCCTTCGCCCTGAGTCACTTCCTAAAATACTTCAATAAAAACTTGATAAAAAGATTAAAAACGTACAAGAAATAAAGATGCTTCTCCAGGGTTGACGATTGTATTCGTCGTCTCAGTCATGCTTGAATTGTTCACAGCCCAGTTTTGGAATTTCCAGTTTTTAAATGGATTCATCGCTATTTTGATCAAGATTTTGACCAAAGGGGTTTCTAAAAAAGCATTAGATTAGATTTTTGTAGGAAAGTAGGCTATTGAGGAGGTCGTCACGACGGCTACCAGGCTAGAGGCTTATATATTCGTGATCAGGAAGCTCTGGGGATCACGAAAATATAGGAGTTCCTTTCATGTTTATATATATTTTTCTTTTTTTAAATTTACCAGATTCTAATGCGGTCAATGTTATAATATCATCGATAATCTGATTGTAAGCAGTCAATGGGCCACTTCCCCATGCTTCACGCCAAACTAGCTCGTCGAAAAATTGCTGAATTAACTGTCGAGATAATAAAGAGAGCGTGTTCTGAAATAAAATAATTTTAAAAAATGTAATTTAATTACTTGAAACATTCGTGGAACTATGGTGCGAATATAATTCATGACGTTTTTGTTGTTCACGCCGTTCACGGTGGATGGCTGGATATTCTTAAAGCCGACGGAATTCCATGCTTTGTCATCGGCACAAATGTCGGTCACGATCACAGAATCTTTGTGGATGAATTCAACCAATGGTTCAAGGCAACGGATGAATTTCTTCCGTTTGTACTTTTCCGAATCCTAAAAAAAAAAAAAGTGTCATTCAAGCAAATTGGAACCCATTTTAGGCCCTTTTCCCACAAAAAAGGCTCCGCAGGAGCATAACGTAAGTTTCCCTATAGCCCAGGCATATTAGAATAAAAAAGGGCAGTTAGGGGAAAGTTTGGATATAGATGTAATCTCTTCGATATCTGCCAAACGGCTGGTCCGAATTGGACAAATGATACATGGATTTTTAGCAAATTTTATGAGCTTTAATTTTGTACTAAGTGGTCAAATTGCTTAAACCCATAGTTTTTGAGATATAATCAAAAAACCGCAACAAATGCCAAGATTTTGATTTCTTTATGATTTTCACAAGGTTCCGGGCATAAGTTTTTTATGGCAAACTGCAGATTCGTAATAAGCGACCCAAAAAACATTAAATAGGATAGATATTGTATTTAAAATATGATGATATATCCTGATTACAAATCTGCAGTTTGCTAAAAAAAAACTTTTGCCCGGAACCTTGTCAAAATCATTAAGAAATCAAAATCTTGGCATTTGTTGCGGTTTTTTGATTATATCTCGAAAACTATGGGTTTAAGCAATTTGACCACTTAGTACAAAATTAAAGCTCATAAAATTTGCTAAAAATCCATTAATCATTTGTCCAATTCGGACCAGCCGTTTGGCAGATATCGAAGAGATTACATCTATACCTAAAATTTCCCTTAAGTGCCTAAAATATTCTAATATGGCTGGGCTACACCACTAATCTTTACAAAAAAATCGTACATACGGGAGAATTAAATTCTTCAATAAATAAGAAGCTTGATCTTGTAGTCTAAACATAAAAAAACGAACATACCAGTTACCCCTAGTTACACCGCTAATGGCAACCTATACATACATGACAATTAAATTCTTGAACAAATTCTAAACTTGATTTATCTAAATCAAACCTTGATGTTGATGCCTAAACATAAAGTTTTTTAGTATTTAAAAAAAAAATGAAAAAAAAAGAAAGAAAGAAAATCATACCGGCATTGGATCAAGAGCTTTGAGTCGTACGAGACGTTTTTTGACATCGTAGATACCGAGTACTTCAACTTTTACGTGTTTTGAGACACTTTCACCGCTCTGGAAGCCAGTGCCGAGGCTGATCAAACCAATCTAAAAGCAAAGCAATAAATAAAATATTTTTATAGACAAGCTTACTTCAACGATTTGTCCAGGACCGCCGAGAATAGGAAAACGTTCATGGATGGTGGTGACGCAGATTGATCTTAAGAGTGTATACATCTTTTTGATATAGACGTTGCTCACTTTAACCCAATGAAGGACGTTTTGAACACTAGTTTGGCAAGCCCAGTGGTAAATAAGTTTTAAAATAGTGACTGGAGGATACGGCGCACCTTCAAATATCGAGCCGCTAAATATCTAAAAATTTAAACCTTTATAAATTGTCATTTTGATATTTTTTAGACAAACCGATGTCTTTTGCTGACAACAAGGGTTGACCCAAACGAATCCGCCAGAGTTCTGGTTTCGAAGTTCTTCGCTCAGCAAACCTAACTGACATTCAACATCGTGGTCTCTACACCTCTGTTTTATTTTGACGATTTTCTGCTGGATTAGATGCTCGACTAGATTGTAGGGCGGTAAAACTAAGATTTTCTTCACTTTTGTATCTATAAAAAAATTAAGTTTTTTATGACGATTTTATTTAGAAATATACCAAGTTGCGTCCTGGCGGCTTTTTCTTCAGCTCCGCTTAGAAGTTTTGATGATAAAAATGTTCGGGCGACGACAACTAAAGATGGGAATGTTTTTTCTTGCTCGTCACTTGAACCTTCATGTGAGACGATTCCGCCGATGTGGTTGCTTTCGTCGTCGATTCCGTCGTCAGAAGTCAGGTCAACAACGTCAGCTAAAAAAGTCGTCAATAAGCAAAAGAATATAAGAAATATCTTACTGTTTAAAATTCTTTTGGTAATCGGTCTTTTCCAAAGAGGTACTTTCGGCGGCAGACCTTTATTTAGCGGTTCCGCCTTTTTCTGAGATGGAGGAATGAAGATCGATTTATTGTCTAAAAAAATGGATCAATCGAAAATCTTAAAAAGGGATATTACTTTGCTGAGCAGGTGCGGCAAATGGCTTCAAACTTGGAGCAGGAGCTGGAGTCAATTTTACTGGTGGTGGCTGCACTGGCATTCTAACAGACGACTGCACTGGTGGAACAACCACTGAGCGGGGCATAGGCTAAAAAAGAAAATCATGAGGAATCAAAAAGAGGGAAAAACGAACCTTAAATACGACTCTTTTGGCTGTTCCTGCACTTCCAGAAGTGGCATTAGCCCTGCTTAATTCTGAAGCAGGACGAGTCTGAAACTATAACGTTCTATTTTAACCAATAATTTACAAATTGATCAATTTAGGCAAACCGAGACCATAAGAATGTGCTTAAAGAGTTCAAAATCGGGCTCTATTATCCCCCCTCCTAGAAATACCCCACAAGAAAAATAAAGATAGTAATACCTGGGGCATCGTCGTTGGTAACCTGATCGTCCCATTGGTAACAACAGGAGAAACAACTTCTAAAATAGAAAATATAAGTAAATAGCATTTGAAGAGAATTTTTTAACTTACGAGATGGTGGTATTGCCCCATTAGGAAGGACCCATTTGAACTGATTGTTGTTATCAACAATAACGTAAGTTCCTCCATTCATTTGAGTAGTAGCCTAAAATTGAATTTATGTCAGCGTAACGTGGTTTTGCAACTTAATTTGTAATATTTTTCTTATTTACCTGATTTTTGTCCTTTACCTGCAATAATATTTGCTGGTTAGAGGAAGCTGAAGTGGTTGCAGTGCTGACAGTGACAGGAGCTTGAACTTGAACTTGATTTTTCGATTTGTTCCTGCAAATGAATGTAGAAAAGGGGGAAAATTTTGGAGAATAACATACCCGACCATGTCGTAAACATCGGCGATTTTCCGCTGAAATTCTTTCATCTCAAGCTGAGCTTTCTCTTTGGCTTTCTTCTGGACATCGCTGAGCTCTTCCTCCCAGCATTCAAGTATTAAACTCATCGTTGCTTGTTTTTAAAGAGAACCTGGAGGATAATGAGTTTAATATGATGAAGAAATCAAATATGATGAAGAAAATTACAAAGGAAAAAATCGAGAGGAATTGGGATGAGATGTGACGGCCGACGGGAGATAGTCGTGCCTCGTGGGAGGAGGTTTCCCGCCAATAAACTCCCCTCCAAGGGATATTCCCGCCAAGTGGTCGATTGTATTCTGAGTTGGCAGGCAGAAGCAGCACCGGCCACCGAACCCCCACTTGAGGTGGCCACGCCCCTTCCGACGTAGGCGAAAGGTGAGAGTTGCGACGTTGTCAATTCTCCCACCTCACGGCTCTCCCTACCATGACTCCCTTTCCCCGATCCCCCGTTGGTGAGTGAACCTTGTCCGTACTCCCTCCTAGCGCTATTGTCAGATTGGGCGCACCCGAGGTTGCCGTACTGTGCGTCTCGATTCGTTTTCAACGCCGTTCTCTCTGAGCAAGATACAACGGCGCCTTGAATATTCAATTATCAATATGCAATTAAAATAATAATTAGGAACGGTTGCTCAGATTGGCTCAGAGCTCATGAGAATCGGAAACAAAATAAACAAAATTTAAAAAGTGGCCATGACCGCCGGCCGGCCGGACGGCACTAAAGCGGTTTCAAGGATAATACAACTTTCTATAAGGACCAGCGCATGAAGCCTTCATTCGATCTATATGATTCGTATCTATGGAAAAATGGGGAGCAACGAATATTCAATGATGCTCACTTGCCTAGCGATGCTCACCTCTGAGTAGCGGGAATATTCGATATACCTACTCTGGAAAAATAGAAGCCTACTATAAGAACTTATGTTGCATATGAATGCTAGGGAATCGTAGTTTAAGAATGTTCAGCGTTCGAAAGGTTTGGATGGTCTGGCCTTCTTGGTTACTCGGACAAGTGGTTCAATCTAGCATAGGTCTCTCCGAAGCACCTCAATTTTAAATTTCTCCTCGAGAAGCACGGTGCGATCACGCCTCGCGATGCCGAATGCACGGATTCAATAGGAATCCAGAGAAGGAAAGGAAGAACTCGGCTCAGCAATATAATTTTACCACCAGAATGATTTTTGCTGGGTTTCTAGGATGCCATCTCATTCATCATACCCTCAAGGTTGAACAAAATAGAACAAGGTAGGTGCCATTAGTGAGTTGAGGAGTATGTTGATGAATGATAATTGTGGCCGCGCAATGAATGTAGTCAATAGTCTTTGGATGAACAAGATTCAATGGTTGCTGCCCAGTTTCAAGTGTCATTGCTACACTCACTACTAGCGTTGAGTCTACTACTTCCTATTACAGTGGGCTGTCAGTGTTTGAGGTGAAAATTCGCATAATCATAGAGCTATACAGTACGGTCGTCGGTCACAGTAGTGTGTACCATCGTTATGCAGTGTCGATGGTTTTAAAAATATGTACGAGACTCATAAAGTATTTGGTTGGCGGTTCTAGCTATGTTGAATACATACTTTAGTTACTGCTGATACTGCAAGCATCGATGGTAAAGCTACCGTATTCGTACTCTTGGACCTGACAAGTGATTGACACAATGCACAGGTGCGAATGTTCTTAACATAGCTAAGCATGACTGGTAACTTGAATTTGGTCTTGGCATTGAAATTTGATTGGCTTGAGTAGCTGCAGTCCGTTTTATTTTCCCATCCATGGTGGTGCCATACGCTCTCTCCTACTGGCAATTACAATGGAATCACTTAGCTCTTACTAACTAGAATATTGACTAACGCTATTATCAGGGAGTACGTTGGATAGTTCTAGCAACCTAAAAGATAGGTATAGTGTGCGGGGTATGTTTTCAGTACGGATGCAGAGAAAATTACATCGACGATTGCTTAGAGCTGGAAATTTCATCTTCGAACAGCAGTTTTGTTGGCAGCTAGATTCGATCGATTGAACAGTCGTGGTTCTCAGAAGCAGAAGTTTTCGGAGCCATTTCTAAACTCGCCGATTCTAGCCTCGTGAAAGAGGCGGAAATTTCATTTCCATAGCTTCTTTGATAACGGATTCGAAATCAGACAATGGAGTATGGACTAAGGCAGTTTTAGTGCAGTGAAATCTGATCGTTATAAGAAGTGGTAACAGTCCACAGCAGTGAATTGTAACAGGTTGGCAGTCCATCTATGCCACATACAACATCGCCTGCCGTCTTCATAGCCCCTGAGGGAAACTAATCTGAAACTTGGCTGTAGTTTATGTAAAATCGGATTCCTGGCGGCAGCAGGTAAGCCATAAAGGAGTGTCAGTGTTGGAAAGTGGTGTCGAATGGATGCCTTTATGAACGGGGAGGTAAAATCGGATCTATTTACCATTGCTCGCAATCCATAGACACTGCCACGATTTTACATAGTATCTATTACTCAGCAACCGGGATTGCTCGTCGAGATTAGTTCCTTTGGTTTATCCCACTATTAATAGTCCACACATTAACACACATTAACAGTCCACTATTAATGGTCCCGAGGCATCCCAAGTATGACGTTCGACGCACTGTTTGTTCTTTCGATGGGACTGAATGGTTTCCACTCCTACGTCCGTCTTTCGGGCTGTTTTTTTTTTTTTCCTAGTCGAAATATGGCGCCCCGTCGATATATTAGACGGATAAGATTAAATGGACCGCCTAAGCCACTACATATTAACATAACACAAGAAAAACAAAACATCAAACCAATATAAAACAAGGAAGGACTCAGTTTGAAACATTCGACGAGCGATCCATGTTCCTAATAATATAATTATGTATCGATGCTCACCGCAGTGCTGCTATCTAGGCATTTTTTGATCAAAACTGCAACCCTATTAGTTTTGAATCTAATATTATTAGTACTTATTCCTCAGAAAATACACACACAAAATCGCCGAAAATTAAAACGTACAACAAAAAAGAAAGAGAGAGAGATAAAACAAGATAACACGAAAGGAAGATTGTGTGAAAATTTCGTGAAAATCGGATGAAAATTGTGGCCGTGAAGTGTTCCGAGAAAAAAGGCGACGGACGGCCGGCACCACAGACAAAGTCATGTCCGGCAAAGATCAAAAGTCAGTTTGACCCTAGGGGGTCTGGAAGACCCTTCCCCAAAAACCCGAATCCGACGGTAATACAATAACTTCTCTTTGAGAAAGTTAAAAAGAAAAGAGAATGACCTTGAAAAGCACATAGTTATAGGTTAAGCCCCCACCACCCACACTATTTTAAAGAAGAGACCAAATATATTATGTCTTCTATTGAGTTTTATAAGAATAGTACTATAGCATAAGTACCATAATAATTAATAGCCTTACCTTTCAATTGAATGAACAAAATATGTGTATAATACAGGACTGACAACGTGTTAGCCGTTGGGAAAACGATACAACAAAAAAAGGGGGAATGTGATGGCGGCCTCGGGAGGGTTCGGATACGGCCGGAGCCGGTCGGGTCTCGAGTGTTGAGGACGGGAACTGAAAGCGAGCGATCGACCCTCTCGTGAAAGTTCAACTCCCCCCCGCTCAGTGGCGCTCTACAATGTCGGTTCTCCACTCCCACCGCCAGCTCACCTACTTTCGATTGACCTCCAACAAGAACAGCGGTCTTTGGACTAAACTATCAAAATTCAAGGCATCCATATCAATCATCCAAACGAAGAAAACACACAAGTCAAAGCAGCCGTACACCAGAAACTTAATCAAAAATAGCTCAGAGCTTTGTCTCCGATGGAAAAAAATGAACCCTTGAAATTTTTGGGGCTAACCGCTCAAGGCTATTGTAAATGATGCAAAACATCCTTCCAAAACGCTAATACAGCGTCGTGGTGGTCAAACGTGTGGCGTTTGGTTAAACACGGTGCTAGTCCTTCGCACTGATGACTAACTACGGGGTACATAGGGTTCAAAGTGGGCGATGAGAAAAAGATCACCAACCAGTGTATAGATGGATCTATACACGACCATGGTCATCAATGAACGCGGCAGAGTTCCGCCCCGCCAGGATTTTTGGCCTACAGATCCATCTATACTTGACCTACAGATCCATCTATAGGTGGCCTACAGATCCATCTATACGCTGGCCTATAGATCCATCTATACGCTGGCCTATAGATCCATCTATACCTGGCGTACAGATCCATCTATACCTGGCGTACAGATCCATCTATACCTGGCGTACAGATCCATCTATACCTGGCGTACAGATCCATCTATACCTGGCGTACAGATCCATCTATACCTGGCGTACAGATCCATAAATAGTTTTTTATAATAATTATAATCGTTTTATAATTAAAATCGTTTTATTTATAACAAAACGATTTATAATTTTATAAAACGATCGATAAATAATTACTACCATTAGTTGTAGTTTCCATCCATAAAAATACCTTAGGCCGTTCATCCTACATATGTTAATAGGTATCATTTGAAATGTTCCTTAAAAGTTCACCAGGAAGCAGCACTAGTCGATGTAACCAAGAGAGAGGTAATTGTAGTTCGCAAAAGCGCCACCAGAGTATGAACCATAGTAAATAATTGGTAAAAAAAAAATATCTTGCACGTTGGTCAAAAGAGATTATTAAATGAAAATAAAAAAAAGTTATCTCATTGCAAAAGGAAAAAAAGAACTAAGAGCAGGAAGGTTAGTTGACCGTTTGACTTCAAGTGAGGAAGTAAAGCAAGTATCCACGGGGTGATAACAATCGTTGGTTTCATTTTGTCGAAAATTAAAGATGGTATTGAAAATAAAAACATTATAAACTTACAAAAACTGGAGAAAAAGTTCCAAGTAGAGTGAACGCAGAAGTTAAAAGCGGGTTGATGAGACGAGAGCGTCGAGGTAAACGTTGCACAAGTTCGGCGAAGAATGGCTGACGCCTGACGCTCCCCTCCCCTAACCACCTTGTACGTCCCGAACCCTAACGGAAAGAATCGGAATTACGTCCGCCCCAGAGTTCATTGCACCACAGGAGTGGGGATGTGACGTCATCGGAAACGGACTTTCACGATGCTTTACTCGGAGAAACTCGTTTTTATCTTGTACAGAGTACTCGCACCAGTTGCCGTGCTTATAGGAGCGAAAATGCAGAACCGGTTCACTGAGTTCTCTTTCTCGCCACTAGGGAAACAAATATTTCAAAATGCCCTCTCTCATTGGCAGGGCTACAGCGAAATTTGTTTTTCGAGTTTTCTTGCCCTCATGGACACGGACAAACTTATTGAACTGGTGGGAGGAAAGGTCTGGGTACATTTTATCGCAAACGATGGATTCTCTGAGAAAAGATATTTTGTTCGCAACGTACAATATGTACCTGTCAACGATAGCTACTGGCCTTCCATCTTCTAGTGGTCCCAAATGTGTTACCAGCTACCAACTTCCATTATCATATAGTCATCGATGGTGTAATAAAATGGGTTTTCTAGATCCTCCGTATACGTCGCATCGCATCGCTCACCTTATTTTGCCCACGCTTATCCACCACGCTTCAGTTTTCACCAAAAATTTACTTATAAGTCGCCTATAGCCTACTTTATGGTAGGCATCAGCTTCTACGTATGGTAGATATCGCAGTGGCGGCATGTAACATGTACTTACCTGGCCCCTGATCACAAAACGGGAGTTTTTCAGATGGCACCCAGCCCAGTGAGGTCTGAGAAAGAAGTCTTCTTGTAGAACGTAGACTTACCATAGAATGTCCATTTCTGACTCATCGCATGTGGTGGTTATCAGCTGAATAAAACCATGTAAACAAATTCAAAAAGTAATTTGGGACATCTTCGTGCATACATAAAATCTTTTTTCACACTAGTTCGGCAACTTAAAAAGACAATGGCAGGAAATCAATCGAACACAGTAACTCTTTTCGTTCAGTTTAAGCTCAATATTTCTTCCAGTTATTGGTGGAGGTTTATTTCGAAGGAAAGGATAAAAAAAGGATAACGCAAACATTCGAGTTTAAATTGATCGAAAACGAAAATGAGCCAATGATAGCTGTCAGACCGGCACCTAGGACATACAGGAACATATCACCGTTTGTATTTTAACAAAAAGAAACCGTAAAATAACGCGTACCTTTAGCGAAGATATAGATATGAGGTTGGTCATCGACGAAGAATACAATCCGGTCTCAGCACAAGTTTTTGTAAGATTGAAAGTGAAAAAACCGAAGTAATCCTTTAATTCTCTAGGATCGCCCGGAAAAACAATCAAAAGATCAGCTCGAATATGTGAAAAGCAGTAAACCAAACATCGACTCTCAAAAGTCTAATTATTCTGTGAAAACGTATCCTGAGAGCTTGGCGAACAAAAGTAAAGAATCTGTCAAAAAGCATCCTTATCCTGAGAGCTCAATGAACACAAGTGACGAATCTGTGAAGCAGCAACACAAGGAGCTGCAGGTAAGTCCTCTTTTTCGACCTAAAGATTATCCAAGATTTTGCACTCGTTTCTGCTCTTTGGCCTGTATAATATAAATGTTATAGCTTACCTCTGAAAGTAGGGAAATCGCTCAACCTATTCTGCAACTTATTCCAATGTACCAGGTACCAGATCATCCAATTTAGACCTTTACCTACCTCATAGTTTTAGAAGCCAGGAAAGCTGAACAAAAACCAAAACGTAGCGGCTGGATCAACTGTAACTTCCAGCCATGCAGGCGCTTCTTCGGCATCTACAGGTGAAATCTTTTTGATTCCAGAGACAAAATAATCCATTTTATTAGCTACTAAGGCACAATATGGAAAAACTGGAGAAAAGCCAATAGAGGCATTTTATACTGCTTCTCAAGGGAAAGGGGACAATTTGAAAAAGACGCAATCTCTTGGGCCTAGAAATCAAGAAGTACCTGGCAAAGAACGATACAAACTACCAAAAGTAAATTACGCTTTTTTCTGCGATTGTTGGATGGTAACTGGTATAGGTGGTACCTACTAGTTTTACTTTATCCGGGGGAGGGGGGTTCAAGTATTTTATGCCGAGAATACACCATGAGGCCATAAAGCTCTGCTTATAAATTAAAAACTGTTTCAAAACAGGGATACCGAACGCCTCGAGACTATCAAGCGAAACCGTACACTTACACCGCACCACCATCAACTGAAAGCAGAGTAAGCAAAGAAGACTTTTTATGCCGCGATGACACTTTTTGTTTTAGGAGGGTGAAAAGTTGATAAGCAGAACTGCAACCCAACCGGTATATTTCGTATTTTACACCTCGGAGTAGTCTTTTTCTGGGGTTGAAGCATTGAGGGTTAACCCAATTAGGTTGCTAAGTTGAAATTCGTCCAAAACCCAAGTGTGCATGTTTTTCGATGTCCTTTTTAGAACGTTCTCGCCACACCAGCAAACTCCTGAGCAAACTAGATATTTTTTAAACATAAATTATAAAAGAATAAATTTTTTAGGAAGCAATTCGGATAAACGAACGAAACTGCGCAGTACTATATAATATATTTAGTTGCAATTTATTTATTTTTTAATTATTTTTTAGGAGATGTACATTTTAAATCCAGAATCGGTGATTATAATATGGCTAACCAAAATAATAACGCTATGCATTTTCAGGAAGATAATTTGGTCCGAACAGTCTCGGTAAGTAGAAATAAAAATTAGGGATGGATGCTCGGGAGGTACTGAGGGGAAAGGCAGCAGTGGTTTAGCAGGGTGGGGGAGTTTTTTTAGGAAGTTTTTGACAAAGTAGCTCCAAATCCACTTTTCTTGTCTATTTGGTACAAGATTATGTTACCTACATTTATATATGTTACCTACATATATTGATATCGGTGGCCCAGAGGCATAGTCTTATAATCACATAACATCCAAATAAACTAAATTTTATTCTTATTTAGGTTGACACTCCTCGTTCGAAACAGGTATATTCCTACATTTAAAAATTATCTAAATACTTTTTCGTTGGCTAGGATCGTAAAGCACGAGTGGCAGCATTGAATCAGGCTTCGGAAGTAAGAAAATGGGAAATTTCAAAAGAAATCGTCGCCTGCAGGGCTGATTTCTTTTGAAAATTCGCTCAATTTTTTTGTTTACAGGACAGCGAAAGGTCAAATACTGAAAAATCGAAAGAGGTAATTATTTTTAAACTCATAGAAATCCCATTTTACTCTTAAATTTTTCTTCTTTTCTCTAACTCTCCGGATAAAATAGGAACGTAACCCACGCGTGACTATTGTGAGTCCGCCATCAGAGAATCCGACTTCGGATGTAAGAAATTTATTTTTAAATTGTAAAGAAATATATACTTAAAACATGAATTCCAGGCAAATGCGACAAAAAATGTTGAAAAATCAATCCTAACGTCGTCGCAGGTAAAAAATTTAAAAATAAATTTTAAGACAAAAAAAAGGTACTTACAGTCCCCTAAAAAACGTTCAATTTTAGGGCTTGAAGTCAGGAAAAAAATCGTCTCTTCCTAAAGTAAAACAAAATGTGCTTTTCGTTTGGAATTTTATCGTGGGAAATTTCAGGGAAGCCACCAAAAAGTCCAGGAAATCCAAAAACCATCGGAAAGCCAAAAAACGCAGGAAAACCAGAGATTAGAAGGAAGCCAAAAGTCACAGAGCCAAAGCCAAAAACCACTGGAGAACCAAAAATCGATGGGAAGCCAAAAGTCACAGAGCCAAAGCGAAAAAACTCTGGAGAACCAAAAATCGATGGGAAGCCAAAAACCACAGGAGAGCCAAAAAACACTGGAGAACCAAAAATCAATGGGAAGCCAAAAACCACAGGAAAACCAGAAATTAGACGAAAGCCAAAACCTAAAGGAAAACCAAAAATCAATGGGAAGCCAAAAGTCACAGAGCCAAAGCCAAAAAACACTTGAGAACCAAAAATCAATAGGAAGCCAAAAGTTACCAAGCCAAAAAACACAGGAAAAACAGAAACTAGAAGAAAGTCCAAATTTACAGAGCCAAGGGGAAAATATAAAGGAAAACCAGAAATTGGAAAGCCAAAAGTCACAGAGCCAAAAAGCACTTGAAAGCCAAAAATTAGCGGGAAGCAAAAGGTTACAAAGCCGAAAAATGGAGGAAAAGCAAAAATCAGAAACCCACCAGGAACCTCAAGTCGTGATAAAAAGCGTGGCGACCAACAAGAATGGAACCATTCAAAATATTATAACGGCGGAATTAAAGATTATTTCCGAAACCATAGTCGAAAACGATAAACTGACAAATACGATAGGCCGAACTATTGAAAAGGAAACAAGAAAATAATTTTATGTATGCACGAATAAAAAAATTTAAGACAAAATTTATTCGAAAATTCTTTTATATTTCTTTATGGACTGTAAGTGCCTTTCAGGCGATTTTAACGCCTCAAGAACTTCAAGGAAACTAAACCGTAACCATAGCAATATCCCTAGTCAAAACTAACATCTCGACAATAATTTTCGAACCGTTAAAGTTTAAAAAATAATTGGCGGGAAAAATCCGCCAACTGATAAGAGAGCAACAAAACGTCAGCAACAGCCCAGACTAGAGAGTTTTGAAATGTTACAGTTTTCCACGACGGGTGCATTTTACCAACTTGATTCTAATAGGTCCAAATATTTTTAGGATAAGAAATTCACCCTTCATGTCATAATGAAAAACGTGAGTCAAAATAACCTAATATTTAAGGTTAAAAACTAACCTATCTCATTAGAGCCACGGACAAACGAAAGAAGTTGTGACGACATTTTCAAAAGTAAAATATTTGGCATGAAAAATATAAAACTAGACCATTTTTTAGAGCTCTTTACCTAACGAAATCGTCGCAGAAATTACAGACGTAATAACAAAATACTTGGCAATTTTATTTTTATTTTCTTTGTATTATTTTTTGAAAAGGAACCATGTCCAAAGCATGAAGCAAAAGTAAAGTATTTTTTAAAATTTAATTTAAATTTTAAATTGTTTTACAGAAAAGAAAAGTCGACAAACCTCGTTCGGTAAGAAGAAACAAAAAGGTTAACTCTCAGAGCCCTAAAATAAAGCACGTAGTCTTCGGTTAGCCCTAATGTCCCAAAACATAAAAAAACTATTAAAAAATAAATTGAAATCGTATTTTTGTTGAATAGGCGGTTCCGAGAAACAACTTACACGAAGTAAACTTTTTATTTAGTACTTTAAAAATTGATAGGTTTTCAAAAATGACGAGATTAAGGCGGTCTCACAGGTAAGTCCTAAAAATAAAATAAAACGAATTTTATTCGTTTTTAGCCTAACATTACAAATGGAGGATCTAAAGTAAGGTTAAGTAACCCCAAGGTGCTTGTTTCTATTTTCTTTTAGGCAGCAGAAGCCCAAGAAGCCATAAAAACAATGTAAAGTACACCTGGGAAGGTTATTCTAATTTAATTTGTAATCTTCAGATACCAGAAGATTGGATGTCGAAATGTTCAGATTTATTTAAAGTATTTTAAAAAACGAAAGAAATTAATAATTTACATTTTTTCTTCAGAAAAAGTTTTTAGAACGCTCAAAAAGTTCAAAAGTAAATTTTATAAATTATTTTGAAGAAAATAATGCGTTTTCAGGAGAATAAAGACAACACAGATTCTAAGGTAAGAAATAACTGAGTCACATGAAAATTTAAAAAAATAAAATTTCAACTAAAAAATGATAACATTTTAGCCAAAGGAAAAACTGCCAAAGGAGGTACATGTCCTATATTTTATTTTTCTTAAAATTATTAAATTTTGCTTTTTATAGGATTTAGCTAACGATGATATAATATTCAATTCCTATATATTCGGACAAGGTTAATTTAACGTCATAAATAATAATAAATGATTTTTTTAAGATGGATGAAAATCCAATCCACACTGGCGCTGAGAAGGTAACGTTTTATAGATCAAAAAGAACAAATTAATATTTTAAATAGCCTAAAACAAAAGAGGAAGATCATTGTTTATGCCAACACATTTTAAAGGTATTATTTTTGGCCAATTAATATTATAATTTATAAAAAATGATGCAGAAAATCGGCGAGGCAATAGCAACATGTTCTCACATTCAAGAATTAAAAGTAAAGTTTAAAAATAACCTATAAAACCCATTCATCTCATTTTAGTCCCAAGAAGTCCCACAAGCTAAGGAGCCAAGAAAAAAAATTCCGACAGATGATGAAAGTTCTTCTGACGAAATGATCGAATTGAGCAACATACCTGAAGTATAAATTTTCATTAATTTCATTTTGCCTCAAATAATTTCTAGAGAAAACGTAAAGCTCGCCCAAAACTACCTCAAAATAATAGAATTTATAAGGTTGAACAGTTAACCTTTAATAAAAGATGATAAGTTGATTTTTTTTAGTTACAAAAATCACCAGAAGGTGTTTCAAAAAATGATAATAGGACACTTTATAAGGTTAGTATTTTAACCTATAATTTTCAATAAAAATAAGACGTATTTAGCAACCATCAAGGGAAGAAACCAGCAATTCGGATTACATAGAAGTAAACAAAAAGGACTTTTTGTGATACCAGTAATATCAAAAGTTACAGAATTTTAAAGAAAAGCCCATCGTCGTAATTCCAACGGTTAGAGCAAAGGATGACAAAGTTTTTAAAAAACCGGAAACAAAAAAGATGGCGGTGTATGATCCAAAAGATTTCACTGCTCAAGTATGAAGGAATACGATTTTCATCTCATTTTCATTATTTTATTTCTTTTTTAGACAAAAAATCCTATGGACTTTGACTACCCTTCGGCTAACAATTCAGTAAAATTATTACGCATCAATAAAATTCATAAAAATGATTTTTTTTTTAAAACAGGATGAATCGTTCATTGAAAATGTGTATAGGGAGAAGGTAATCTATTTAATTAGGTAATTTTTTAATACAAAATTTCAGCCTCAAAAAAAGCATGTTTGCTCATGTGCCAGGGTAAAATTATGTTAAATCATGTTTCGCAAATAATTTTTTTGATAGGCAAGAGTAGACTCGCAAGTATTGGAAGATCAGTTGATATCAATTGTAAGTTTTTGTCTAAAAAATCAATTTATTTTTTATTTTTATTAATTTAGCTTCAAAAAATTGGACTGATCTATGCAGAAAAAAGCAGAGATGTAATTGAAAAGAAGTTTTTTAAATAATTTAAACATTTTAGGAGAGAACACAGAAAGAAAAGAAGCGACCAAATCAGGATGAAGTTGAACCTTTGAGGGTTTTGTTTTAATTCAAATTTTTTAAAATATTTTAGACTGACTATTTGCAGGGATATAGTAACAAAAGACAATCTGAAGTATAGTTTTTTTTACCTTTTTAAATTGACTTAATTGACTTTATTTATTTAGAATTTAGAACCTCTAGGATTCGGAAATAAAATAAAAGATGTAATTAAATAAATTAAAACAAAGCAGTTTACCAAAGTTTTAGGATTCGCCTGAAAAAATCGAGAAATTAAGAGTGTCTGAATCGTTCATAAAAGCACTAAAAAATCAGGGTTCGTTTAAATGGTCAAAAAGTAAAAGAAAAGTAAGTAAATAAGGGGAAGACAGAGGCAGCAAAATAGAGTTTTCTCACCTTCCTGAGGGCCAAAAATTGGTCAGTTATTAATAAAACCCAGAGAATTTCCTGGTCCACAGGAAGCTTTGAAATATCCAATTGTCCAAACTAGTTGAATAACACCCTTAATTAATTTATTTTTAGCCAGAAGAGTACACAATATCTTGTTCAGGAAACGAAAATGTATGATACAATTTTTCTTAATTTTTTTAGCACTTAAAAATTTCAGATTGAGCAAATGCCTTCGATAATTTGGGTAATATTTTGACTTTTTTGTAAAATAAATTAAATTTCTGTTTAGACGCCCAATGATGTCAATCATTCAGACATTAAAATAAAGCCACAAAACTATACTGATACACCATCTGAAAGGGTATTCTTTAAAATTTTAAAATTTATTGAGTTCTTTGTTTAGATTATCAATAAATGGGCGGCAAAAAGAAAATTGGTATGTATAGTTAAAAAAATTGTTTTCTATATGAAATTTTTTTTCAGTTTCATGAGCCAAAAGTGAGTTAAAAATAAGGTTTATTTATCTAAAAAATAAAAT
This sequence comes from Orius laevigatus, assembly GCA_018703685.1. Taxonomy (NCBI): domain Eukaryota; kingdom Metazoa; phylum Arthropoda; class Insecta; order Hemiptera; family Anthocoridae; genus Orius; species Orius laevigatus. The sequence continues at coordinate 8,434 of JAGWEN010000891.1, read as the reverse complement.
TAAGGATTCTGATGATGAATTTTGTGTCATATCCAAAAAACCTGAGGTATGGAAATAACATTTTTGATATAATTTGAAAAATTCTCTTTTTAGGCTTCAAGGGAACCAAAACAGACCAGAGTGTGCAAAACAAGTCCTTATAGAAAAGAAATCGTATAAATTACTATTAAAATGATTGTATTATGAAAATTCTTTTAGGATAGTTCATCATCTGAAGAGGAATATATTTTGTTAAAAGTGAAAAAGAAAAAGGTAAAATATGTGGTAATACAAAGCAAGTAACTTTTTTTGTCATCTTTCAAGCTTACTGATAAAAACAAAGCTACGAGTACACCAAAACTTCAGGTAATTTTTTTTAGCGGATTTCCGGAGGAAAGCAGGCTATTGGGGTCGGCCTCACGGCGGCTTTCGCTTAAATATTCGTTATCAGGACGATCTCCTGATCACGAAAAATATACATAGGTCACTCCAAACCTGGGGATGTATATATATATATATATATATATATATATATATATATATATATATATATATATATTTTAATAAAAGCCCTAAAAAGCCCCCCTAAAAACCCTTTTATAAAAGACCAAAAATTTAACTCCTTAAATTTCAGGACGTTTCAAAAGCAGAAAAACCGGTAAAATAAATCAAATTTTTTGTTAATAATAAAAAAAAGGTTGAAAAAATGCAAACCGCAAGTTCCGAGGCTGTAAAGCCACAAGATTTACAGGAGATGGAGAAAAAGTGCTGGCAAAAAATCGAGGAACAAGAAAAAGAACTGGTTTGACACAAATCAAAAATAAAATTTTTATTTTTAAATAATTTAAAGCAAAAATTAAAAGAGGAATGTAAAAAAATGGCTCGAGAACAAACCGTAACTAGAAATTTGTCGTTAAGTTTTATGCTAAAATTTTAATTAGAAAGCATCTCCACCAGTCGAAAAAACTGTCTCATTTCCTGACCAAGACAAAATTGAGAAAACACCAGTAAAAAATTAATTTTTATTAAAAAAAATTATAAATTTGTTGAAAAGGAAAAGAAAAAATCTCAAGTAACTAAAATACCGGTAAGAAATGTTAAGCAGGATTCTTGCTCATTCACACCAAAAACAATGATTTGATGTCCACTTGTGAATGAGCAGACACCCTGTATAACATGATTTTAAACTAGTGCCCTAATGGTGAAATACCATCGACGAAAAAGCTAAGTAGTTTACCTAAGGAGGAAGAAAGAGACAAAACCAAAGCGGGATCTGCCGACAAGATTCTCCCCATGGAAAACCAACAGAATGAAAAAGTATGTTTTCCCTGTTTAGAACAAAATGACATTTTTTTCTTAGGATGCAGGGAGTCCAAATTCAAGTCTTCAAGTAGGTAATTGATATTAAATAATTTAATGAGCAAATAAAGCCTTTTTTAGGGGGAGAAGACACATTTAAGTACCGTAAGTTGAGAGTTAATCAAGTTGAAGTAATATAAAAATTGCAGCCAACACTCGAAGACAGGCCAAAAAAATCAAAGGTAAGAAGGCAGCGAAATGATGAATTTAAAATAATGTTTTATTTAAAGCGTGATGTCTGCTCAGAACCAACACCAGAGGAAGTAAGTTTTCAAGTGCGTAATGAGGATAATCAGTGTTTGATCAAAAAAAGAAAACAGAAGAAAACTGAAAACCCAAGACAATTTTGAAACAATAAAATTCTTAATTATTTTCTTTTATCTTTTTTTGAGCATATGCCTTGCTTTTCAGAGATAAGACCATTTAACAAAAATGACTAGAATTAACCAATTTACCTGTTATCTTGTCTATATTTTGAAAATCACCCTGAAACCCAGGTGAACAATCCAAACTTGACCTTTGCACCAAATACTGGAATGAGTGGGAGGATAGGAGGTGAGGAGTGAGTGGGGGAGGTGAGGAGTTAGTTGAGGGTAGTGGGGGTGGTGACAAGTATGGTGGTGGGAGGATGTGGGGTAGATGGGTTGGGGGAGGGTTAAGGAGGGGATGAGTGAGTGGGTGATGGATGTCGAAATGAACGGATTTAAGAGAACCTCCATTTTTAAGTTTTTTCGACGAAAAATTTACTCTTAAAACCTCGATTTTGAAGTTTTTCGACGAAAAATGCACTCTTAAAACTTCGATTTTGAATTTTCTCGACGAAACATTAACTCTCAAAACCTCGATTTTGAAGTTTTTCGACGAAAAATTCACTCTTAAAACCACGATTTCGAAGTTTTTCGACAAAAAATTCACTCTTAAAACCTCGATTTTGAATTTTCTCGACAAAAAATTCACTCTTAAGGCGGAGACGACCATTATTTTTGTTTGTTTCTGAGTCAATAGATCGCAGCACATTCGGCCCCAAAAGTTTTTTCCTTGTTTTGGGCCCTAAAAATGGTCCGATTTTTTTTCTGAAAAGCGCGTTCTCTTTGATTTGGAAAACTCTAGACTGATCTGAGAGCACTTTTTCCGAAAAAAATTTTCTTCCGGAAAATCGGGAAACGAATTTTCCGGGAAAACTTTTTTTCAAAAAAACCAGGTATACGTTTTGTAGGGTACGACGAGCTGTTTCCAAATCTGCTAATAATTTCAAAATCGGTTAAAAAACGGCGTCGTAATCGCTGTCAGAAGATTTAGACGGTGCGGGGGGTGGGGAGCGTCTGGGGTCGTAAATCAAGATTGGACGGAGATGACAGTTGCAAAACATTTTTTTGAAGTTCACTGACCCTAGATAATCATACTAGATGCTTTCCTCATTACTTTTTGTTTGCTTCAAAAAGTAGATTTTCAGGAAGGTATTTAGGGGAGTACGCTAGAAAGAAAAGATTTTAAATTGGAACAAAAATTTTTAATTACATATTATTCAGTCATATGTATCTGTGGTTTTTTATCCCTAGGCTTCAAGCCCCTTGCGACCCTAGAGTCACAGATTTCTGGCAGCAAATACTCTAAGTAAAAATTCGCGAGTTTTAATTTCATGCGACCCCACAACTCTGGGTCGAAGGAAATTTCCTCATAAAAAAATTCACTCGGACTCCAAACTATGAAAAAGCCTTTACTCTTTTTCGTTAATGCCATCTGGCCTTGTATCTGAAAGTAATAGTTATGTTTTCTTTGGCACTAAAATTGAAGCATAGATAGAATGAAAACATCATTCATCGCTTTTAGAGTTCATTACTTAGATGTCGAAGGGGTTGGATTCTCATAAATATTTTCATTGTAACGTTTTACTTCGGCGCTGTAAGGAAAAGTTTTAGATCCTAAATCTAAATCTAATCGACATTTACTTTTACCTCCGAAATGACAAATCGGTTACTTCTTTCCCCATATGTTCATCTCTAAACTCATATAAGCCTATATCGTCACAATTCACTTCGTCTCTAAAACATTTGCAGACTCAGCATAGTGTATAGATTACCTTTTTTATTTATTACTATGTACCTATAATCCATGATGTTCGTATGCGTTAAAATGGAAGAGGTATTATTTACGGGGGTAGCTTCGATTTTTTTGGTTCTAAAATAAAGAATGTAGATGTTATTCTAACTTTATCGGGAAAAGAATTGTTTTTATACCGATCAGATTCAACATTTTAAGTAGTACATACCGTTGGTTGCACCTCCAATTCAGCAACTGAACATTTATCTTCCTGGTCTTTGGTCGAGGTCTTTTTCTTCCTTCGGAAGTGATTGTTTGACTCACGCTAAAATATGATTAATCGAACAAGTAAGAACTAAAGTTAGTACATATTTCTTTATGGTTGGTATTTCCTTGTGTACATAGAAAAACTTACATTTCTTCTGAGTAGCTACATTGTTCCATTGGTGAACTAGCATTTTCATTTGATCTGTTGAAAAATAAGGAAAAAATAGTGACCTATATTATTCAGGTTAGGCACATAATCGAGCCAATCTAAGCCTAGGGGCGGAAAAAAATTATGTGTTTTGTTTCTCTGGAGAAATGTGTAAGGTATCTGAGCTACGAGGTGGCCAAAAAACCGGGGTTTTCTATTTTGACCTCTGAAGGAGAGAAGACGTCATCTAATCAAAAAAGCATACTAAGTAAACGTTGTAGAGAATTCAATTTCCATTTAAAATTAACTATCGAGAACCAATTAACGATCAACAGGTAGGGGTTAGGATAAATTTCAAAAAAACATTTTTTACTCCAGAAGGACCTATCGCCTCGTAGCTCAGATACGTTTGGTCCTACAAAAAATCTTACTAGGTCAAATTTGTTGCAGATATAATAACCTATAATTTTGTTTTTATACAATTTTTTGAATAAAATTTTGTGAACGAAATTTTTTTGAATATTTTCTTAATTTTTTAAAAATTACCCCCACCCCTACCTGTTGATCGTTAATTGATTCTCAATAGATAATTTTAAATGGAAATTGAATTCTCTACAACGTTTACTTAGTATGCTTTTTTGATTAGAAAACGCCTTCCTTGCTTTTTTCCGACTTTTCTAAAATCTTACTTTTTTCATAGGAAAAACTCGAAAATACCGCTTTCTTGTCGCCTGGTAGCTCAGAAACCTTGGGTCCTACAAAAAATCTGAGTAAATCAAATCCGTAGCTAATTTTATAAGCTTTGATTTTGTATTTATAAAATTTTTTGAAATTTCAATTTTTGAATGAAAATTAATTTAAAATGTTTTTTGAAATTTACCCCCACCCCTGCCTATTTATCGTTAATTGCTTTTTTAGAGTTGTTTTCAAAAGGTAATTAAATTTCCTACAACTTTTATTAATTACACCTTTTTGATTAGATGGAGTCTTCCCTCCTTCAGAGGTTAAAATAAAAACCCCGTTTTTTAGTGCACCTCGTAGCTCAGATACGTTTGGTCATACAAAAAATCATATTAGCTCAAAATTGAAGCAAATTCAATAATGTTGAATTTTTTACTAAAAATTATTTCGCCTAATACGTTTTCGTGATTCGTGGTTTTCGAGATATTGGAAAAAAAATCGTGAGCCCGTGGACGGCAAGGGTTTGTGGGAGGGTGTGGGAGGGGGTGCGGCCCAAATAAAAGTAAAAGGTTGATAGGTACTCAGAAAATGTGGCCATTTTCAGTTTGATTGGTAAAAGTTTACTTAGACCCCTCTCATCTGGACTGGTTGTGGGGGTTGGAAGAAAAAATGGCCGTCTAGCGTCTTCCCAAGTAAACACAAAATTTGAGTCATGACTCATGAGAGTACATAATTAAAATGAACCTAGTAATTTTTTTTCTTTTTAAAATTAAACAAAAAGGATAAGTAATCTAATAGGTAACAATTCAGTAATTTTAATGGGGGAATCTATTTGAAATAAACAAAATTTACTTACCTCACCGCCGATTTTTTAAGATTTTCAATCAGCTTTTTTTTCTTCCTTTTCAAACAAAGGCGAAGCCGATTCGCTTTTCCCATTCGCTGGTCTTTCCTCATAATTAAGTCCCTCACAACTCACAAAAAAATGAACACACACGGAAAACAATCTTCACCCAAGAAAACAAAATAGTAAAATAACGAAAGAGAAGAGGGTTGAATCACCGTAAACAATAAAAAGCAAAGCTGATTGGCGGGGGCGAAAGTTCATTTGGCGCGGACTTGGCTTATCAGTAAACACCCTTCGACAATTTTTTATTTGTTTATTCAAACGCACGCCACTCCTAGACACTTAGACAAATGGCCATTATTCTTTTAATTTCTATAGCTTTTAGAAAGGTCCAATATAAGTTTTGGCCCCGGTTTTAGACCTTTTTTTTTCTTTTTTACTTTTCTTTGGATTTTCTTCAAACTTGCAATTTAAAAAAATAAAATAAAATAAAATAAAAAATAAAATAAAATAAAAAATTCCCCGGGGGTTGGTTGAGGTCGAATGCCTTCGCAAAACCATTAAATATTTTTAAAAAAATTTATTTATTAAATATTTTTAAATTATTATTGAGTTGAAGCCAACCTAATGACAGTGTGTTTCACCTGTCATCTGCGTATCTTGATTTACGACCCCAGACGCTCCCCACCCCCCGCACCGTCTACATCTTCTGACAGCGATTACGACGCCGTTTTTTAACCGATTTTGAAATTATTAGCAGATTTGGAAACAGCTCGTCGTACCCTACAAAACGTGTACCTGGTTTTTTTGAAAAAAAGTTTTCCCGGAAAATTCGTTTCCCGATTTTCCGGAAGAAAATTTTTTTCGGAAAAAGTGCTCTCAGATCAGTCTAGAGTTTTCCGAATCAAAGAGAACGCGCTTTTCAGAAAAAAAATCGGACCATTTTTAGTGCCCAAAACGAGGAAAAAACGTTTTGACATCTTCCCTCTCTCTCGCACACTTGGTAGAATTTAATTGTCGGATCCGCCTTAAAACCTCGATTTTGAGGTTTTTCAACGAAAAATTAACTCTTAAAACCTCGATTTTGAAGTTTTTCGACAAAAAAATGCACTCTTAAAACCTCGATTTTGAATTTTCTCGACAAAAAATCCACTCTTAAAACCTCCATTATGAAGTTTTTCGACGAAAAATTAACTATTAAAACCTCGATTTCGAAGTTTTTCGACAAAAAATGCACTCTTAAAACCTCGATTTTGAATTTTCTCGACCAAAAATTCACTCTTAAAACCTCGATTTTGAAGTTTTTTTGACGAAAAATTAACTTTTAAAACCTCGATTTTGAAGTTTTTTGACGAAAAATTAACTCTTAAAACCCCGATTTTGAAGTTTTTCGACGAAAAATTCACTCTTAAAACCTCGATTTTGAAGTTTTTCGACGAAAAATTCACTTTTGAAACCTCGATTTTGAAGTTTTCGACGAAAAATTCACTTTTAAAACCTCGATTTCGAAGTTTTTCGACGAAATATTCACTCTTAAAACTTCGATTTTGAAGTTTTTTGACGAAAAATTAACTCTCAAAACCTCGATTTTGAAATTTTTCGACGAAAAATTCTTCGACGAAAAATTCACTCTTAAAACCTCGATTTCGACGAAAAAATTTTCTCTTAAAACCTCGATTTTGAAGTTTTTCGACGAAAAATTCACTCTTAAAACCTCGATTTTGAAGTTTTTCGACGAAAAATTAACTCTTAAAACCACGATTTTGAAGTTTCTCGACGAAAAATTAACTCTTAAAACCTCGATTTTAAAGTTTTTCGACGAAACATTAACTCTTAAAATCTAGAATAGGCAAGGAGATGGGACAAGTGAAGGATGTGGGGGGGAGAGGGAAATGATAAACGATGTTGAGGTAGATTTGGTGTATTTGGGACTTTTTTTAATAGGGTACGAAAAAATAAAATAAAACTTATTGATTTAATTTGTTTATTTAAGTCAAAATGTTCATAATTTATAATTCTTACCTTCCGATACGGGCACGATAAATTTTTTTTATTTTTCCCTCGAATCGGTAGTTATGAGGATGTGTAATGAAACAAACACAAAATACATTCGTTAATGGAGAAGAACATAATAAAAACCCTCATTATGGATGAAAAACGATATGTTTTTATATGAATTTTATTTAAAACAATAGGATTTAAAAAAGTTGGTAATGATTTATTACCAGAATTTAATTTTAAAAATGGGGGGCATTCTGTCTAAAATACATATTAAAAAAAATTTTAACATCTTTTTCATTTACAAATGTGCTAGATCTAACATTCTAAAAGCGTTAAACCTAAATTAAAATTAAAAAAATAATAAACGTCAAAAAAAAAGATTTAATTAAAAATAAATAGACAAAGGACTAAACTTAGAAAAAATGTAATAAAATAGCACAAAGTCCTTCTTTCTCACAATCTTCTTAGAAATGATACAAACCAATTTAAAGTTTTTTTTGTTTTTTTAAATCTGACGTAACTAATCCTAAATTTGTGCGACTTTCCTATCCTGGTCCTATCAGCTCTGGATACTAGCCTTCCTGCCTGCCTTCTAATTTTCATCCTAGCCACCTGAACCATCAAAATAGATTAAATAAACTATCTGATTCTAGAAAAACAAACAAATTATTAATAAAATATTAGAATCTACCGGCCCTATGGTAATAATGAGCCTAAGATAAAGAGAGGACCAAGATCGACCATTTGGGCAACAATTGAGCCAAAACATGGTGGCCACCAAATTAAAATGCGATTTCTCCTGAAATGAGTTCCCAGGCATTTAAAAGATTTCCTGATTAAAGACTCCCTTTTGAATTTCTTGCTTATCACCTAAATTCCTGTTTTCCCAGCGGCCACTCACAAAACATCGATAAGTCTACAAAAGAACTTTTCGAGGCGTTTTAATGGCTCAATTTTCCGTTTTAAAATGGCGATCGTATCCTCTTACCTAATACCAATATTAAACAAGACACTAACTTGCCTATTGATGGCTCAAATATGGCATTACGTTGATTTTAACCTAAACTAAAGGAGTCAGAATACAGAAACCTACTCGCTTAAATTTTCTCTTT
>JAGWEN010000890.1:0-51031 GCA_018703685.1 Orius laevigatus | reverse complement strand
TTTATTTAATTTACTGGAATGTAATGCATGAAGTAATTAATTTAAAAAAAAATATTGGGAAAAAATACGACCTGTGGCTGAGGTTGAGAGGGTGTCGAGTTGTGATGGAGCGTTGACTGGTTGAAGAGTGTGACTGGGCGAATGTGTCGCCCATGTGAGAGGGCGAGGTCTGTGGGGGGTGAGGCCGGGGCGTGACCGGTTTCGGGTTGCGCGTGAGCTTCGCTGGGAGCCCAATGGCCGTTCCGAGGGAAACGCCACGCCTACAAGCCGCCTCCCTTTAATCCGTCCACCGGTGCATATTTAATCAAATCACTTTTCAAGACGTTCCCATTTCCCCTCTCGCCACCCGCCACATAAAACCATCCGCTCATTTTCCAACCCCACTTTTTTTTTTCTTCCTTTTCTCCCTCTCTCATTTTCACAGTTCATCTCCTTTATTTCTACTTACAAAATTCCTATAAAAAGATTAACTTATCGTACCTTTCTCCTTCAATTTTAAGTAATTTTATCAAGTTACGCAATAAAAAATAAAATTGAAAATTCACAACAAAAAATTTGGGAAGTTTTAGACGAAAAATTGTCCATTGGATGCTTTTTTTTTACCCCAAAACAACCAAAACCGAGCTTTTTGATCGAAATAGATATATAAGGGGGGGGGAGTCAAAAAAGTGCTCCCACATTTGTTGTCGAATTTTTACTCGATTTGAGTTTACCACCCTAAAAATGGTCAAAAACCACATTTTAGGTGAAATCAAAAAATGAAAATTTTTGGGTCAAAAAAGTGAAGAAGGGTCCCCCCTTTGGTGAGGTTAAAAAAAAAGTTTTTTAAATCCCGAAACTGATGTCGGATTCTTGTTTTTCACCCCAAAAATGGTCAAAAACCACATTTTAGGTGAAATCAAAATTTTCGGGTCAAAAAAGTGAAGAAGGGTCCCCCCTTTGGTGAGGTCGAAAAAAAAAATGTTTTTGAATCCCAAAACTGACATCAGATTAATGTTTTTCACCCTAAAAATGGTCAAAAACCACATTTTGGGTGGAATCAAAAAATGAAAATTTTTGGGCCAAAAAAATGAAGAAGGGTCCCCCCTTTGTAGAGGTTAAAAAAAATGTTTTTGAATCCCAAAACTGACATCAGATTCCTGTTTTTCACCCCAAAAATGGTCAAAAACCACATTTTAGATGAAATCAAAAAATGAAAATTTTGGGTCCAAAAAAGTGAAGAAGGGTCCCCCCTTTGGTGAGGTCGAAAAAAATGTTTTTGAATCCCAAAACTGACATCAGATTCTTGTTTTTCACCCAAAAAATGGTCAAAAACCACATTTTAGATGAAATCAAAAAATGAAAAATTTTGGGTCAAAAAAGTGAAGAAGGGTCCCCCCTTTGGTGAGGTCGAAAAAAAATGTTTTTGAATCCCAAAACTGACATCAGATTCTGTTTTCAACCCAAAATGGTCAAAAACCACATAGAGAATCAAAAAATGAAAATTTTGGGTCAAAAAGTGAAGAAGGGTCAGTGAGGCATGAATCCCAAAACTGACATCAGATTTCGATTTAATTTGTAGCTGAATCACATATTATAGCCTATTCCCGGAGAAAAGGAGGCTATTGAGGTCGGTCTCACGTAGGCTTTTAGCTTAGAGACTTTTCATTAGTTCGCAAGCATCCCGATTTCGGTTCATTCTGGCCAAATGACAAAACCGACTTGAAATTTTTAGGACATTTCCTTATCCTGGATTTTGAAATTTATTGGAAAAATGAAAATCTGTCCTCATTTTTAGAATCGAACCAAATTTGCATCATATAGGTAGAGCCTTACGATGTTTGGGGTAAAAAAGCGGCAGCGTTCCGCCCACTCAAAATTGAAAATTTTTCATTATTTTTAGTAAAGGGGGGAAAAAAATTTTCAAAACCAAAAATCGATTTCAGATTTCGTTTTTTCACTCTCCAAATCGTCCAAATTTAGGTTAAAAAATTCAAAAACAGCCAAGAAATTTCAAGTTCGCTCAAATCTTGAATTCTTCCCAAACTACAGGAACTCAAGGAAAATAAATCAACAAAAAGTGTTATTTTTGCAAATAAAAATTTTAATTATCACAAACAAATAACAGGCACAAACATTGAGAACATTTAAGGAAGGTGTTGGAGTATGAGGGATAGGCGACGGTAATAAGTAGAATGTATTCAAGTTCAAAATATGAAGTCGACACCCATTTTTCTTTCTTCATACATTATACATATTTTGTTAATTTAATAATATATTGTCCTTCCTTAAAAGGATATTGTCTGTATAATTTAAAGACACCTATAATAATTTTTTCTTTTTTTTGGGAATGAACACTGAAATATTTTTTTTGACAAATATAACTTTTTTTTTCCCTTAACCTACTAATAAACATGGGGGCTCGACTATTAGATTAGTGCAAATTTCGTTTTAATACTTTCGGCTAATATCGTGTTAAGGCCGCACATGAGAAGACGAAATAAAATGCGGTGGTTCCTTAAAATGGGCGTTTACTTGAAAAATGAAGGCTTTTTATGCCCAAAATTGACATTCTATGGAAAAAAAAAGAAATAGGTAACTTTATACAATAGTTTAGGGTAAACTAGAGATTTTTTCGCTTATTTCTATGCATGGTCCAAAGCAAAAACGACTGTAAGTTGAAATTTAGAAGTGAAAACTGTTGGGGACGTAGGTGAAGAAGGGTCCCCCCTTGGGTGAGGTCAAAAAATGCATTTTTATATTTAAAAACTGATATCAGATTTGAGTTCACCACACTAAAAATGGTCAAAAACCACACTTTGGTGGAATCAAAAAATGAAAATTTTCGGGCCAAAAAAGTGAAGAAGGGTCCCCCCTTGGGTGAGGTCGAAAAAAATGTTTTTGAATCCCAAAACTGACAATAGATTCTTGTTTTTCACCCCAAAAATGGTCTAAAAACAGATTTTGGGTGGTATCAAAAAATGAAAATTTTTGGGCCAAAAAAGTGAAGAAGGGTCCCCCCTTTGGTGAGGTCGAAAAAAATGTTTTTGAATCCCAAAACTGACATCAGATTCTTGTTTTTCACCCTAAAAATGGTCAAAAACCACATTTTGGGTGGAATCAAAAAATGAAAATTTTTGGGCCAAAAAAGTGAAGAAGGGTCCCCCCTTTGGTGAGGTCGAAAAAAATGTTTTTGAATCCCAAAACTGACATCAGATTCTTGTTTTTCACCCTAAAAATGGTCAAAAACCACATTTTGGGTGGAATCAAAAAATGAAAATTTTCGGGCCAAAAAAGTGAAGAAGGGTCCCCCCTTTGGTGAGGTCGAAAAAAATGTTTTTGAATCCCAAAACTGACATCAGATTCTTGTTTTTCACCCTAAAAATGGTCCAAAACCACATTTTGGGTGAAATCAAAAAATGAAAATTTTTGGGCCAAAAAAGTGAAGAAGGGTCCCCCCTTTGGTGAGGTCGAAAAAAAAGTTTTTGAATCCCAAAACTGACATCAGATTCTTGTTTTTCACCCTAAAAATGGTCAAAAACCACATTTTGGGTGGAATCAAAAAATGAAAATTTTCGGGTCAAAAAAGTGAAGAAGGGTCCCCCCTTTGGTGAGGTCGAAAAAAATGTTTTTGAATCCCAAAACTGACATCAGATTCCTGTTTCTCACCCCAAAAATGGTCTAAAAACAGATTTTGGGTGGAATCAAGAAATGAAAATTTTCGGGCCAAAATAGTGAAGGGTCCCCCCTTTGGTGAGGTCGAAAAAAATGTTTTTGAATCCCAAAACTGACATGAGATTCTTGTTTTTCACCCTAGAAGTGGTCAAAAACCACATTTTGGGTGGAATCAAAAAATGAAAATTTTTGGGTCAAAAAAGTGAAGAAGGGTCCCCCCTTTGGTGAGGTCGAAAAAAATGTTTTTGAATCCCAAAACTGACATCAGATTCTTGTTTTTCACCCTAAAAATGGTCAAAAACCACATTTTGGGTGGAATCAAAAAATGAAAATTTTCGGGTCAAAAAGTGATGAAGGGTCCCCCCTTTGGTGAGGTCGAAAAAAATGTTTTTGTATCCCAAAATTGACCTCAGATTCGTGTTTTTCACCCTCAAAACTATCAAAAACCATATTTTGGGTGAAATCAAAAAATGAAAATTTTAGGGTCCAAAAAGTGATGAAGGGTCCCCCCTTTGGTGAGGTCGAAAAAAATGTTTTTGTATCCCAAAACTGACTTCAGATTCTTGTTTTTCACCCTAAAAATGGTCAAAAACCACATTTTGGATGAAATCAAAAAATGAAAATTTTTGGGTCCAAAAAGTGAAGAAGGGTCCCCCTTTGGTGAGGTCGAAAAAAAAGTTTTTAAATCCAAAAACTGACATCAGATTTGAGTTCTCCACCCTAAAAATGGTCAAAAACCAGATTTTGGATGGAATCAAAAAATGAAAATTTTCGTGCCAAAAAGGTGAAGAAGGGTCCCCCCTTTGGTGAGGTCGAAAAAAATGTTTTTATATCCCAAAACGACTTCAGATTCTTGTTTGTCACCCTTAAAATCGTCAAAAACCAGATTTGGATGAAATCAAAAATGAAAATTTTCGGGCCAAAAAAGTGAAGAAGGGTCCCCCCTTTGGTGCGTGTTTTTATATCCCAAAACTGACTACAGATTCGTGTTTTTCACCCTGAAAACAGTCAAAAACCGTATTTTGGATGAATTCAAAAAATGGAAATTTTCGGCCTAAAAAAGTGAAGAAGGGTCCCCCCTTTGGTGAGGTCGAAAAAAATGTTTTTATATCCCAAAACTGACTTCAGATTCGTGTTTTTCACCCTAAAAATGGTCAAAAACCACATTTTGGGTGAAATCAAAAAATGAAAATTTTCGGGTCCAAAAAGTGAAGAAGGGTCCCCCCTTTGGTGAGGTCGAAAAAAATGTTTTTATATCCCAAAACTGACATCAGATTCGTGTTTTTCACCCTTAAAACTGTCAAAAACCAAATTTTGGATGAAATCAAAAAATGAAAATTTTCGGGCCAAAAAGTGAAGAAGGGTCCCCCCTTTGGTGAGGTCGAAAAAAATGTTTTTGAATCCCAAAACTGACTCAGATTCTTGTTTTTCACCCTAAAAATGGTCAAAAACCACATTTTGGTGAATCAAAAATGAAAATTTTTCGGCCAAAAAAGTGAAGAAGGGTCCCCCCTTTGGTGAGGTCGAAAAAAATGTTTTTGAATCCCAAAACTGACATCAGATTCTTGTTTTTCACCCTAAAAATGGTCAAAAACCAGATTTTGGAGGAAATCAAAAAATCAAAATTTTCGAGTCAAAAAGTGAAGAAGGGTTCCCCCATTTGGAGAGGTCGAAAAAAAAAGTTTTTAAGTTTTTATATCCCAAAACTGACTTCAGATTCTTGTTTCTCACCCCAAAAACCGTCAAAAACCAAATTTTAGATGAAATCAAAAAATGAAAATTTTCGGGCCAAAAAAGTGAAGAAGGGTCCCCCCTTTGGTGAGGTCGAAAAAAATGTTTTTGAATCCCAAAACTGACATCAGATTCTTGTTTTTCACCCTAAAAATGGTCAAAAACCACATTTTGGTGGAATCAAAAATGAAAATTTTGGGCCAAAAAGTGAAGAAGGGTCCCCCCTTTGGTGAGGTCAAAAAATGTTTTTGAATCCCAAAACTGACATCAGATTCTGTTTCTCACCCAAAAATGGTCAAAAAACAGATTTTGGATGGAAAAAAAAAATTAAAAATTTTTGGGCCAAAAAGTGAAGAAGGGTCCCCCCTTTGGTGAGGTCGAAAAAAATATTTTTATATCCCAAAACTGACATCAGATTCGTGTTTTTCAACCCCAAAACTATCAAAAACCATATTTTGGGTGGAATCAAAAAATAAAAATTTTTGGGCCAAAAAGTGAAGAAGGGTCCCCCTTTGGTGAGGTCGAAAAAAATATTTTTGAATCCCAAAACTGACATGCAGATTCTTGTTTTTCACCCTAAAAATGGTCAAAACCACATTTTGGGTAGAAATCAAAAAATGAAAATATTTGGGTCAAAAAGTGAAGAAGGGTCCCCCTTTGGTGAGGTCAAAGAAAAAAATGTTTTTTGAATCCCAAAACTGACATGAGATTCTTGTTTTTCACCCTAGAAGTGTCAAAAACCACATTTTGGGTGGAATCAAAAAATGAAAATTTTGGGCCAAAAAGTGAAGAAGGGTCCCCCCTTTGGTGAGGTCGAAAAAAATGTTTTTGAATCCCAAAACTGACATCAGATTCTTGTTTTTCACCCTAAAAATGGTCAAAAACCACATTTTGGTGGAATCAAAAAATGAAAATTTTTGGGCCAAAAAGTGAAGAAGGGTCCCCCCTTTGGGTGAGGTCAAAAAATGTTTTTGAATCCCAAACTGACATCAGATTCTTGTTTTTCACCCCAAAAATGGTCTAAAAACCACATTTTGGGTGGAATCAAAAAATGAAAATTTTTGGGCAAAAAAGTGAAGAAGGGTCCCCCCTTTGGTGAGGTCGAAAAAAAATGTTTTTGAATCCCAAAACTGACATGCAGATTCTTGTTTTTCACCCTAAAAATGGTCAAAAACCACATTTTGGGTGGAATCAAAAAATGAAAATTTTCGGGCCAAAAAAGTGAAGAAGGGTCCCCCCTTTGGTGAGGTCGAAAAAAATGTTTTTGAATCCAAAACTGACATCAGATTCTTGTTTTTCACCCCAAAAATGGTCAAAAACCACATTTTGGGTGGAATCAAAAAATGAAAATTTTTGGGCCAAAAAAGTGAAGAAGGGTCCCCCCTTTGGTGAGTCGAAAAAAAATGTTTTTGAATCCCAAAACTGACATCAGATTCCTGTTTCTCACCCCAAAAATGGTCCAAAACCAAATTTTGGGTGGAATCAAAAAATGAAAATTTTTGTCTCAAAAAAGTGCAGAAGGGTCCCCCCTTGAGTTCGAATTTTTCCAACTTTTGTCGGCACCTCTGAGCACATAGGGGGCTTCTTTTAGATCATTTTTGGACCATCCACAGCACAGACAACCAAAATATCCACCATAACATTAAAAAAACAATTCAATAATCAGTCCTCCCATCGAGATTTCGTCATATATACAGCCATAGGTTTCCTTTTTAAGAAAATCCATAAAATTGTGCACTCCAAACAATTGATATGTCGACATATTACATTCCGGTGCATGTGCCGAGAGCATTTCTCCATCCCAAAAAATGCCCCCATGTTAAGAAAAAGTTTTAAAAATGGGAGGGTGGATTTTTATCCCAAGATTTCAAGAAATCCGAAAACCCACCTTGAATAACAATATAAATATCTGAAACGTTTTAACATGCTAAATAGTTTTTGCTCTTTAAATTTTCATAAAGGATGGCATGCAATTGAACCATTATTTTAGTAAAGCCATTTTTTTTCCTTAAAATAAATACAACAGTGGTGAATAATATTATATTACGTTATACTACCACTTTAGATTATAGTTTTTATCTCTCTTTTTTCACTTGAAACTTAATATCTTTTATTGCTTTTAGTTCTGATATTCAAAAATAAAGACTACGACTTTTTTTCACGATTAAATAGGCAAAATTTTTAATTTGACATTTCATTAAAAATATATTTTAAATTGAAAAAGGCCTTAAAGAATCTGATCGGTTTGGTTTTGCCGTCAAAAAGCCAAAAAGTTTGTTATTTTGGTAAATCGAGGGTTTTTTAGGCTAAAAATGTTTGAGGATCTTCATAGGAATGTTCAAAGGTCCATAACTTCCACAATTTTTGACCGATTGTGATGTTATTTATGTCGTTGGAAAGCTCTTTAAAATAGCTTTCTAATGATATAAATATTATTAAAATTGGTCTAAAATTGGGGAAGTTATGGACGATTTAACTTCCGATCACGCATTCAAGACTCAAGTGGCCATAACTTCCACAATTATAGACCAATTTTGATGTTATTTATATCGTTGGAAAGCTCTTTAAAATAGCTTTCTAACTATATAAATATTTATAAAATCGGTCAAAAATTGGGGAAGTTATGGATGTTTTAACTTCCTATGCAACGCTCATATCGGACTTATGTGGCCATAACTTCCACAATTTTTGACGAATTTTAATGTTATTTATATCGTTGGAAAGCTCTTTAAAATAGCTTTCTAACGATATAAATTTTAATAAAATTGGTCAAAAATTGGGCAAGTTATGGACGTTTTAACTTCCGATCACGCATTCAAGACTCAAGTGGCCATAACTTCCACAATTTTAGACCAATTTTGATGTTATTTATATCGTTGGAAAGCTATTTTAAAGAGCTTTCTAATGATATAAATATTAATAAAATTGGTCTAAAATTGGGCAAGTTATGGACGTTTTAACTTCCGATCACGCATTCAAAACTCAAGTGGCCATAACTTCCACAATTTTAGACCAATTTTGATGTTATTTATATCGCTGGAAAGCTCTTTAAAATAGCTTTCTAATGATATGAATATTAATAAAATTGGTCTAAAATTGGGGAAGTTATGGACGTTTTAACTTCCGATCACGCATTCAAGACTCAAGTGGCCATAACTTCCACAATTTTAGACCAATTTTGATGTTATTTATATCGTTGGAAAGCTCTTTAAAATAGCTTTCTAATGATATAAATATTAATAAAATTGGTCTAAAATTGGGGAAGTTATGGACGTTTTAACTTCCGATCACGCATTCAAGACTCAAGTGGCCATAACTTCCACAATTTTAGACCAATTTTGATGTTATTTATATCGTTTGAAAGCTCTTTAAAATAGCTTTCTAGCGATATAAATTTTAATAAAATTGGTCAAAAATTGGGCAAGTTATGGACGTTTTAACTTCCGATCACGCATTCAAGACTCAAGTGGCCATAACTTCCACAATTTTAGACCAATTTTGATGTTATTTATATCGTTGGAAAGCTCTTTAAAATAGCTTTCTAACTATTTAAATATTTATAAAATCGGTCAAAAATTGGGGAAGTTATGGATGTTTTAACTTCCTATGCAACGCTCATATCGGACTTATGTGGCCATAACTTCCACAATTTTTGACGAATTTTAATGTTATTTATATCGTTGGAAAGCTCTTTAAAATAGCTTTCTAACGATATAAATTTTAATAAAATTGGTCAAAAATTGGGCAAGTTATGGACGTTTTAACTTCCGATCACGCATTCAAGACTCAAGTGGCCATAACTTCCACAATTTTAGACCAATTTTTATGTTATTTATATCGTTGGAAAGCTCTTTAAAGTAGCTTTCTAATGATATAAATATTAATAAAATTGGTCTAAAATTGGGGAAGTTATGGACGTTTTAACTTCCGATCACGCATTCAAGACTCAAGTGGCCATAACTTCCACAATTTTAGACCAATTTTGATGTTATTTATATCGTTGGAAAGCTCTTTAAAATAGCTTTCTAACGATATAAATTTAATAAAATTGGTCAAAAATTGGGCAAGTTATGGACGTTTTAACTTCCGATCACGCATTCAAGACTCAAGTGGCCATAACTTCCACAATTTTAGACCAATTTTGATGTTATTTATATCGTTGGAAAGCTCTTTAAAATAGCTTTCTAATGATATAAATATTAATAAAATTTGTCAAAAATTGGGGAAGTTATGGACGTTTTAAGTTCACTTCAAGATCTGAACTTCCACAATTTTCGACCGATTTTTGGCAAACATTCAGCCACAAAATCAAGAAAGTGACCAATTTTTCAACTTTATCTGTGAAATTTTGAAAATTCGAGTCCAAATTTGGCTTTTAAAATGGAATTCAGGAGATTTTTCAATTTTAGCCAAAATAAGCTTTCGATCGAACCAGTTTAAGGCCGGCTTAAAGCAAAAAAGATATTAAAATAATTTTTTTTCTTATGAAAGACTCCAATTTATTAGCTCAAAATAAAGAAATGATATGATTTCAAGTGTTAAAGCACAAGTTGGCACTTGGCACCTAAAAAAAAAACTATTTCTATCTAAAATTTTCGTATTGTCTATAAGTCAAGGGGAATAACTCGACTTTAAAAATCTTAATTAGTTTTTCGAAAATGACATTCAAGCTAGAAAAACGGGGAATTAGAAGCGAAAGATTCAACTCAATGCGAGGACTCTGTATATATGACCAAATCGAACAAAAAATCTACTTTTTTCTAATATTTACAATTCCAAATATACATTGGCCTTACTATGTTGTCTTATAGGCCGATAATTAAAAACAAAAAAACAAAAATTATCACTTTTACTAGCCTCGAACTATGCTAAAAATTTGTTTCCAGCACTAAAAACTAACTTTTTTTTGTTTTTTTAATTTTTAAAAAAATACGGGTAACTCGGCTTTTTTGTGGCACATACACATCGCCTCTACGATAAAGACGCAAAAAAAATGTCAATTAGAACTATTTACAAAAAAAGATTACACCTAGGTTTATTTTTTGTTTTTTTAAAATCCAATAAATAAGCATAGAAACACCGATAATACTGAAGACAGACACATATTTCATTCAATTTTAGCGATTTTTAAATATTTGTGATTAAGCATTTAAAAAAAAAAAACTGAAAAATGGCAGTTCTCTGTTAATCCCTCATAGAGAAACTTGAGTTAAAATAAATGTTAAAATTTAAGGTAATGGGACGACGACTTGGACATAAGAGACGGGGAAGTATCCGCTTTTGCCGTTTAGCGATCCTTCGTACCAGTTTTCGTCGATTTTGTTCGTTAGATTTATCGTGTCACCTTCCTGCAACATTTTTTTGTTTATTTTTGACACTTTTTGGGTTTTTTGTTACCTTGAATCCTAATTCGCCGGGGTTTTCGGCGTCGAAGTCATAGAGTGCTGTGCAGCATGGGACCCTTGACATGGGCGTGCGAGCCGGTGAGTTTTTCACGGGCGATGGAAGAGGAGATGCTATAAAATATCGAAAATGAGACTTTTTCCCAAAAAAGAGCTAACATGCTATTTCATGCAGAAAGACCTACCTGTTGGCTAAAGAGTGGAATGTTGAAATTAAGAGAAAATAGAGAGAAAAAATTTCTGATGAACCTTGAAAAAGCAAGCTGAAAAATGGCTCTAAATTCACAATGCGATTTCATGGTTGAAACCAGTTTAGAAGGGGTCCAAACGGATTTTAACTTCTCTAGAAGGGGTCTAAACTGCATTAAAGAGGACCAAACCAGTCTAACAGGGGTCCAAACTTCATAAAAGGGGTCCAAACTGCATAAAATGGGACCAAACTGCATATAAAGGGTCCAAACTGCATAAAAATGTGTCCAAACTTCAAAAAAGGGGTGTAAACTGTATAAAATTGGTCCAAACGAATTTTAAAACTGCATAAAAGAGGACCAAACCAGTCTAATAGGGGTCCAAACTTCATAAAAGGGGTCCAAACTGCATAAAAGGGGTCCTAACTTCATAAAAGGGGTCCAAACTGCATAAAAGGGGTTCTAACTGCATAAAATGTGTTTAAACTGCATAAAAGGGGTCCAAACTGCATAAAAATGTGTAAAACTGCATAAAAGGGGCCTAACCTGCATAAAAATGGGTAAAACTGCATAAAAGGGGCCTAACCTGCATAAAAATGGGTAAAACTGCATATAAGGGGCCCAACCTGGGTAAAAATGGGACTAAACTTCATTAAAGGGGTCCAAACTGCATAAAAAAATTGATCCAAACAGTATAAAAATGGGTCAAACTGCATAAAAATGGGTCCAACCTGCATAAAAATGAGTAAAACTGCGTAAAAAGGGGACTAAACTGGGTAAAAGTGGGACCAAACTTCATTAAAGGGGTCCAAACTGCATAAAAGGGGTCCTAACTGCATAAAATGTGTTTAAACTGCATAAAAGGGGTCCAAACTGCATAAAAATGTGTAAAACTGCATAAAAGGGGCCTAATCTGCATAAAAATGGGTAAAACTGCATAAAAGGGGCCTAACCTGCATAAAAATGGGTAAAACTGCATATAAGGGGCCCAACCTGGGTAAAAATGGGACTAAACTTCATTAAAGGGGTCCAAACTGCATAAAAAATTGATCCAAACAGTATAATAATGGGTCAAACTGCATAAAAATAGGTCCAAACTGCATTAAAGGTGTCCAACCTGCATAAAAATGAGTAAAACTGCGTAAAAAGGGGACTAAACTGGGTAAAAGTGGGACCAAACTTCATTAAAGGGGTCCAAACTGTATAAAAATTGGCCCAAAATGTATAAAACTGGGTCCAAACTGCATAAAAGGGGCCCAACCTGGATAAAAACGGGACCAAACTTCATAACAGGGGTCAAAACTGCATAAAAATTGGTCCAAACTGCTTAAAAATGGGTCCAAACTTCATAAAAATGGGTCCAAACTTTATAAAATAAGGTGTCTAACCTGCATAAAAGGGGTCAAAACTGCATAAAAATGAGACCAACCTGGATAAAAATGGGACTAGACCTCATAAAAGGGGTCCAACCTTTGTAAAAATGGGTCAAAATGTGTTCAAACTGTATAAAATGGGCCTAAACTTCATAAAAATGGTTCCAAACTTTATAAAAATAAGGGGTCCAACCAGCATAAAAGGGGTCCAAACTGCATAAAAATGAGTCAAATTGCATAAAAAATTGGTCTAAACTGCATAAAAATGGGTCAAAACTGCATAAAAATTGGTCCAAACTGCATTAAAGGTGCCCAACCTGCATAACAATGAGTAAAACTGCATAAAAAGGGGACCAAACTGGGTAAAAGTGGGACCAAACTTCATAACAGGGGTCAAAACTGCATAAAATTGGTCCAAAGTGCTTAAAAATGGGTCCAAACTTCATAAAAATGGGTCTAAACTTTATAAAATAAGGGGTCTAACCTGCATAAAAGGGGTCCAAACAGCATAAAAATGAGACCAACCCGATAAAAATGGGACTAAACTTCATAAAAGGGGTCCTGTGTAACCTGTGTAAAAATGGGTCAAAACTGCATAAAAATGTGTCCAAACTTTATAAAATGGGACTAAACTTCATAAAAATGGTTCTAAACTTCATAAAATAAGGGGTCCAACCAGCATAAAAGGGGTCATAACTGCATAAAAATGAGACTGACCTGGATAAAAATGGGACCAAACTTCATAAAATGGATCCAAACTGCATAAAAATGAGTCGAAATTGCATAAAAAATTGGTCCTAACTGTATAAAAATGGGTCAAAACTGAATAAAAATTGGTCCAAACTACAGAAAATGGGTCTAAACTTCATAAAAATGGATCCAAACTTCATAAAATAAGGGGTCCAACCAGCATAAAAGGGGTCCAAACTGCATAAAAATGAGGCCAACCTGTATAAAAATGGGAACAAACTTAATAAAAGGGGTCCAAACTGTATAAAAATGGGTCCAACCTGCATAAAAGATGTCCAAACTGCATAAAAATGAGACCAACCTGGAAAAATGGGACCAAACTTCATAAAAGGGGTCCAACCTGCATAAAAACGGTCCAAACTGCATAGAGAGGGGTCGAAGGCAGTCTCAAAGTGGTCCGGACCATTGCCATCAAATGCTACGAATGCAATTTCACGTCTAAAACAGCTTTAAAAGCCAAAAACCTTATGAATAGCTCAAAATCTAACAATAACTAAATTTTTTAATTGAAAATCAAAATCTACTGGATTACATTTTGGATAAAATTATATCATTATCATGCTAAATTCAATGGTGCCGCATTGAAAGTGTTAAAACTAATCTAAAATGGCATAATTACAAGGAAAAAGGACCACACGTTCAATTGACATGTTCCAATCAGAAATTTTTCTCAATTCGATATGTTTAGCTCAAAAAATAGTAAAAATGTGCTTAAAAATGACATGAAATGAGCAATCGCTCTATAAACTGGAAAGCCAAGTTTGTAAAACTAGAATCCATGCTTTCTCATCGCTCAAATTTTCAGTTTTTTGAGGGTCGAGAAAAACGATCATGCTGTACTTTTAAATAAAAATTTTGTTGTTGTTATATTTGCCGATTACAGACCGTTTGTAGACCTCGCCTGTTGTGTCCCTCCGATTTCCAGATGGCTTGGCTTTCCGTGAACGGGGGAAGATGCCTGAGAATTATTACCTAACACCCAAAAGAATGTTTATACCCTGTATGAATGGAAACAAATGGAAAGAGAAGGAACAAAGCATGCAGACATAAAAAAAACCCAAGACCAGTTATTTCTCACCTAAAGCGTTAATTTAAATTAATTCCATCACCGATTTTTATGTCATGCGAGAGTTATTTGTAATTAAAAAAAACGGAGAGTCCACCTTTGTTTAAATACGAGTTTGAAAAAGGGTCAAGTGGACCATCGAAGGGGTCTTTACGAGGAGCACCTCGGTTTGGAGGTGTCCACATTGCCCAAGATTCCTGGTCTTGGGAAGGCGGCACATGAAATGTGCTCGTACCATTAAATCCTTCGCCGACTTCAACGAGGTCTGCAAGAGTTTTAGGAATGAATTCCGATTTCGGCCTTTGTGCTGCTTCTTCCCTCCTAAAATTCAAAATTAAAAAAGAAAAAAAAAATTTTTTTTTTACTTTTCGTTTAGATTTTCGACGGCGACTTGTAAAATTTCGGTACACTGTCGGTGGTAGTCGAGTAGCCCGTCGGCGAAAGTTGCCAATTGAGAAATCTGTTCTATCTACAATGGAAAAATTAAATTTAAGTCTATTTTTTAGGGGAAAAGAGTCATCCCATGAAATCGAGGACGTTATGGACTTACATCGTTTTCGAGAAGATTAAACATTCCCATTTGTGCGAGATGTAGAGATTCTGCGAATTTCTCTTCGGCCATTCGTATCTCATCATCTGTAATGTTAGATCCTGGTTCCCAAATTTTGTATTTTCACAAAAGGTAAAGGGGTTTAAAAGGAGAACCAAATATAAAATCCAACCAAAAATATGAAAAAAATAAAATAAAATAAATAAATAAAATAAAATAAAAAAAGAAAAGAAAAGGAAAATTCGCTAAAATGTACCTTTGGCCTGTTTTCTTCGTTTGCAGTCAAAATCAAGGCGACGCCCTTGTAATTTTTTTCTGTGATGCTGAAAATCGGGTTTAAAAGACTAAGAAAAAGTGTTTTTCTTGGTGTTTACCATGACTTCTTTGAGGTCTTTGGTTTGTAAGTGATGTAACGGCTCGAGGAAGTTTTGTTTCGTATTGTCGTCGAGGGAATATTTTACGTCCGCCATTTGCTTAAGACTTTCGCCGAGTTCGATAAGGGCTTGTCCTGTAATAAATATTATAATTTATAAATAAATTTTTTTCTTAGATACAAAATTATTGGCTTAGTTAAAGGGAGATTCTCATGGAAGGGAGGATAGTTGGGGGAGGATAATGGTATGGGTGGGAGGGTAGTCTGGGAAGGAGGGTAGTCGTGGGAGGGAGGGTAGTTATGGGAAGGAGGGTAGTCATGGGAAGGAGGGTAGTCATGGGAAGGAGGGTAGTCATGGGAAGGAGGGTAGTCATGGGAAGGAGGGTAGTCATGGGAAGGACGGTGATAGGTAGGTAGTGTTGGGAGGACATTCGTATTGTGTGGGTGGGTAATTGTGGGAGGGAGGGTAGTTGTTGGAAGGAGGGTAGTCTGGGAAAAAGGGTAGTCGTGGGAGGGAGGGTAGTCTGGGAAGGAGGGTAGTCGTGGGAAGGAGGGTAATCTTTGGATAGAAGGTAGTCTTGGGAGGACATTGGTATGGGTGGGAGGGAGGGTAATTTCTGGGGAGGATAGTCGTGGGAGGGAGGGTAGTCTGAGAAGGAGGGTAGTCATGGGAAGGAGGGTATTAGGTGGGTAGTCTTGGGAGGACATTCGTATTGTAATTGTGGGAGGGAGGGTAGTTGTTGGAGGGAGGGTAGTTGTTGGAAGGAGGGTAGTCTGAGAAAAAGGGTAGTCGTGGGAGGGAGGGTAGTCTGGGAAGGAGGGTAGTCATGGGAAAGAGGGTAATAGGTGGGTAGTCTTGGGAGGACATTCGTATTGTGTGGGTGGGTAATTGTGGGAGAGAGGGTAGTTGTTGGAGGGAGGGTAGTCTGGGAAAAAGGGTAGTCATGGGAGGGAGGGTAGTCTGGGAAGGAGGGTAGTCGTGGGAAGGAGGGTAATCTTGGGATAGAAGGTAGTCTTGGGAGGACATTGGTATGGGTGGGAGGGTAGTTGTGGGAGGGAGGGTAGTCGTGGGAAGGAGGGTAATAGGTGGGTAGTCTTGGGAGGACATTGGTATTGTGTGGGTGGGTAATTGTGGGAGGGAGGGTAGTGTGGGAAGGAGGGTAGTTAAGTTAGGAAGGGTAGTGTGTGAGGGAGGGTAGTCGTGGGAAGGAGGGTAATCTTGGGATAGAGGGTAGTCGTGGAGGGGACAGTGGTTTAGCGAAAGAGGGTAGTTGTGGGAGGGTCGTGGGGATGCAAGATTAGTTTCGGTAGGGAAAAATTGATCCCCAAATTTTAGAGAGGAAAAAATAGCATCCACAAAATGACGATTTGTCTAATAATTATCGTTTACCAAAATGTGAATCGTCTCCTAATTTTCGTCCGTAAGTAGTCATGCATTCGCCGAGTGTTCCTTCGGGCTGCGGATACGTGCTAGCTTTGGCTTGACCGCTCAATTTCGAGATCCCTTTGACGGCGGCCATTTTCGCCCTCGCCGTCGGATTCGGCTGGAGGTATTCTTTAGTCTTTAATTGAAGCTCTTCGACTAACTCGTACGTAACGTCCGTTTTCTAAATAACGACAAAAAGAAATTTATAACTTGTCAGCAACAGAGTGGAGATAACAAAGCCAATTTTAGATCGGGGCCGACAGAAAGGGGTCAAAAAGCGCAATCTCAACTTGAAACGGGACAGACAGAGTAAAACCGTCTAATTATTCATATTTACGAGGCACTTCTTAAGATTCCATAAACTTCTTATCTTTCGAGTAACATATCAAGGAAGCGGGCTCTAAAGGCTTCATTACACAACAGCCCCTGATTAGAATAAAGACTTGAATAAAAGATCCAACTTACGATTTCCATGTTCATGAAGTCGTGGTCGAGCTTCGTCCCCTCCGCTCCTCCCATTTTCTCTGTCATGTACTGAAACAAACGATTGAACCAAGTCATTACGACCATTTCAACTTTGGACACATCTGTTTTTATGTTAAAATCGAGCTCGCCTATTTCGATTTTGGTTGCTATTAAGTGTTTTATAATGTAAACATCTTGCCAAATTATGGTGCATATTGCCAAGTATCGTGGATATAGAGATATGGAAGTATAGGGTTCAGGTTCAGTATGAAAGGAGATTGGTGTAGAAGAGTAAAGAGCCTATAATAGTAAGAAGCTATCCAACACAGTGAACAGGATAGTCGAGATAATGGCATCAGAGTACACGATGCGAGTAGCTGCATGCTTTCAAGGCCACCTCCTGGCGGATTACCATGTACAACTACTGGCACACTATCAACGACATCTACCTTACGAACCAAGAATTAATGTCAATAACTTTAAAATAAAATAAACGTGGCGCTAATCATTTCTTCAAATTCAATCTATAGTATTGTTTTAAATCGATTCTTGATTGTATCCTTTGAAAAGAAGAAAATTTACATGAAGCTCGTAAAAGGGTCCCCGAACCTTTCCAGGTGAAAGAAATCGCCAAAATTATTCAGCCTCTTTTATATTTTCCGGGTAAAATTTTTCTCTTCGATACGTCCGACCTCATTGGGCCAAGTTTTTTCTTTCAAGAGGGGACAAAACGGAAGAATCGATTCACGAAAAAAATACGTGACGGAAAACTTTTGTTTTATTTATTGAAAAGGATCGCCGAGGAACTTTTATTGGGCCAATTAAT
The DNA here is from genome assembly GCA_018703685.1 of Orius laevigatus. Lineage (NCBI taxonomy): Eukaryota > Metazoa > Arthropoda > Insecta > Hemiptera > Anthocoridae > Orius > Orius laevigatus. The sequence goes on along the minus strand of JAGWEN010000890.1, from coordinate 33,227 downwards.
TCTCGAGGGAGTGTTTATTATCGAATAACATGGTTAGAGCAATTTTACCCAGACGAAAACTAATGACAATAAAAGGGTTTCGTATACGAAATTTCGTTATTTTTTAACTCAATGAACAATTTGGGCCGAAACCTTTGACGGATTTTCCAGGGAGAGGCAGCAGACTGAATTATTTATGGAGCGAGGACTTTCATTGGCCCTAAAATAAGCTTTCGAACGGTGCAAATGTCAACTCAATCAGTTCAAAATTGGGGAAGGTGTAGAATTTATAAGTTTAGATGTGATGGACACTGTTTTTGCCATTTTTGGACAGAGCGATGGAATGATCTTCCTGTTTCCGTACTCTTACGGTAGTTTTTCCCGTATCCGTACTCGTAAAACGGGTAGTTCTTCCCGTATCCGTACTCGTAAAACGGGTAGTTCTTCCCGTATCCGTACTCGTAAAACGGGTAGTTCTTTCCGTATCCGTACCCTTAAAACGGATAGTTCTTCCCGTATCCTTACTCTTAAAACGGATAGTTCTCCCCGTATCAGTACTCGTAAAACGGGTAGTTCTTCCCGTATCCGTACTAGTAAAACGGGTAGTTCTTCCCGTATCCGTACTCGTAAAACGGTTAAATCTTCCCTTATCCCTTCTTGTAAAACTGGTAGATCTTCCTGTATCCATAATCTTAAAACGTGTAGATCTTCACGTTTCCCTACCCGTAAACCAGGTAAACGGGTAGTTCTTCTCGTATCCGTACTCGTAAAACTGGTAGTTCTTCCCGTATCCGTACTCGTAAAACGGGTAGTTCTTCCCGTATCCGTACTCGTAAAACAGGTAGTTCTTCCCGTTTTTAGGTACATTGTTAAGTAGAAAATTAAATCTCTATAAATTTTAAATAGTTTGAACTAAGGAAGTGAGGAGATCGTGAATTTACGGCTTGCATAACTAACGAGATTGAAATCATCGGCCTTGGCCAAATTGCCATTCTTGAGTCGATTTAATTATCTCCGCAGGTAAAACAAGAATACGGAACGCCTTGACCTCCGTCCTAACCCATCCATTTTACTCGTCCGCCCATATATTTCATCCTTTTCAATATCTTGGCGCCGGTTCAAAGATGCAGAAACGCCATTTGGCAACGGATCTCGGGAAATCGTGAAAGCCCCCGAAGATGGCCGACGTTTCGTTTGATCTCGAAAGAAGTTTATGAAAAAGTCATCTCTTTATTTTGTTGTTTTTGTCTTCACATTCGCCTTATCTACCCATTGTTCGTTTTAACAGCCTTTTCCCTTTGAAATCTCGCGTTTTTTAACTTCTGAAAGGGTTAAGGAAAATTTTTTAATTCACTTAAGAGGTTCAAATCGAGAAAAGTGGTGGATATGGGGAGGGGAATTTTGGTGTTTGTGGAGAGGTCTGTAGATCCCAAATTTGGGGTGGTGGTGGAACATTGCGGGAGGTTAGGGAAGGTCGGGATAGGGAGAGAAATTTGGTATTTGTGGAGAGGTCTGTATAGCCCCGAGTTTTGAGAAATTTTTTTTTATTCGATTTTCGCCTTTATGCTCTATTGTAAGACGTCTTTTCTCCTATAAATTGTTTGATATCCAATGTTTTGTATTTTTAGAAAAAAAAATGTCTTATGTAATGAACAAGGTCAATAGGTGATAACATGACGTAACCATAGAAAAAAAGAATTTTTCTTTTCTCTCTCGTATGAAATGGGAGTTTGATTTTTAGTCTGGGATGAACGTAATTTATTTTTAAAAGGCGAGTAGACGACACGTGCTTTCTCGCCCCCTCGTACTTTTACTCGGCCTCTCTATTGATTGTGAAAATGGGGCCGAAACCTGGCATTGGCGGGATGGGTTAAGGGAGAAACTGGGTCAAACCCCTCCCCAGCAACCCCCTCGCCACAGTCCTTACCCACGTTTTTCACCCCTCACCCGACCACAACAAGGATAAGCCTCAATGGAACTGGAAAATCTCGAAAATTTTAACACAAACGATGCTTGGAGGGATTCCCTCGTTTATACAAACAAGGGCTACAATTCCAACGTAGTGTCGCAGAAATCGAAATCAAAATGTGATACAGTAATATCTAAACGTTTCACAAATACGAATACGGGAAGAACTACCCGTTTTACGAATATGGATACGAGAACTACCCGCTTTACGAATACGGGAAGATCTACCAGTTTTACGAGTACGGATACGGGAAGAACTACCCGTTTTGAGAGTACGAATGCGGGAAGAACTATCCGTTTTACGAGTACGGATACGGAAAGAACTACCCGCTTTACGAGTACGAATACGGGAAGAAATACTCGTTTTACGAGCACGGATACGGGAAGAACTACCCGTTTTACGAGTACGAAACGGGAAGAACTAACCGTTTTACGAGTAAGGATACTGGAAGAACTACCCGTTTTACGAATACGGATACGGGAAGAACTACCCGTTTTACGAGTACGAATACGGGAAGAACTACCAGTTTTACGAGTACGGATACTGGAACCCGTGTTATGAGTATGGATAAGGGAAGATCCATCCCTTTTTCGATTGAACAATGGTAAAAAAAAGGTTGAAATCAGGCTTAAAACTTCAATCATTGAGAAAGGCTCCAAATGTTGTAGGTCGGTCCAGGGGTTTTTGAGTTATTTTAGAGGAAAATCCTCAAAGATTTATCTCTTACACAAGCAAATTCATCTTTTCAATTGAAAATAAGACGGAAAAAGGTCTTCGGACTTGTAATTTTTCCGGGTAAGGAAAAGAAAAAAAGCGATAAGGGAAAAAGGGCTTTAAATTACGTCGGGAGGGTCGTCAGGTTCTCTCCTTTTTAAAAAGAAGGGAAAGTGATGACGTCCCTTTTGGGAATTAATATTCCTAAGTTCCTTTTGAATTTATCACCCGAAAGCTGAATAAACTCTAAAAGCGAGTTTTCCCGACTAATACGCGGTCTACCGCTGACCACGGCTCTCAACCGCAAAGTAGGCGAAAAAGGTAATTTCAAACCTTTTCTCAGCATTTAAAAAAATAAAGGTAAAACTAGACATAAATGGTAACTGACTATGTTAGCCAAAAGCAAGTCGAAAAAGAAAGAAGGCACGTAACTTCCACACTTTTTGACCAATCACCTCGACTCTTGTACCGTTAGAAAGCTCTTTTCAAGATCTACAAAGGTTAATTAATGCATAAAACCTCTCAGATCACTCCATAGTACAGAAAAATGGACTTCAACTTTCATTGTTTAAACACGATTTCAAGACCAAAAGATCAAATGGCCGCAACTTCCACAATTTTTGTCGAATCTTTTCAATATTTATACCGTTGGAAAGCTCTTTTAAAAAGCTACAAAAAATATTTACATCATAAAATCGCTAGAACTACTCCTTAGCCCTTAAAAATGGACTAAACGTTCATTACTTATATACAAGCCATTAATAAACGTTAAAACGATCGTAACGACCACAATCTTTGACCAATTTGATCGATACTAATACCGTTAGAAAGCTCTTTTCAAGATCTACAAAGGTTAGTAAAGGCATAAAACCGCTCAGATCACTCCATAGTACACAAAAATGGACCTCAACTTTCATTGTCTAAACACGATTTAAAGACCAAAAGATTAAAATGGCCGCAACTTCCACAATGTTTGATGAATCTTTTCAATATTTATACCGTTGGAAAGCTCTGTTAAAAAGCTATAAAAAGTATTTACATCATAAAATTGCTACAACTACTCCTTAGCTCTTAAAAATGGACTAAACGTTCATTACTTATATACAAGCCACTAATAAACGTTTAAACGACCATGACCACAATATTTGACCAATTTGATCGATACTAATACCGTTAGAAAGCTATTTACACGACCTAATAGAACGTCAATGCCTTAAATGGACTCCTGAGCCAAAAAGTCACCAAAAACCGATTTCATCAGACTAATGTACGAAAAGGGCTTTAATATCGATACAGAGAAAAAAAAAAGTCGCTTATAAATAAAACTGAATGGGGAACAGGTCGATACGTCGGGTGGGCGGTTATAAAAGGAAATAAGTGCCTGGATCGCTACTCAGTCAATTTGTAACATTTATTTCATATTTCCCTTCACATACAGATCGATCCCTCACAAAACCATCGCCAAAATCCAAACATAATTTTCAAACTTTTACGCCCAATTAGGTCATGTAAACTGCAATTGACGCCTACGTCCCCTTCAACACTTTATGAAGCTCATCAATTTCATTTAACCTATTTAACCTTCTACGCAAAGGTTTATTATTTAAACATACCTGGTTGCATTTGTTGATTTGCTTTTTCAACCCTGCGAACGCCATCGTGAATCGTGTCAGCTACCTAAAACAAACAAAAAAATTAAAAATCATCATTTTTGAAATTTCTTAAAAAAAGTTAAATATCTAGGAAAGTTGCAGCGTTCCGCCCACCACTTTCTTAGTGCACTTTCTGTACTTTTATACAAAATATATATATATATATATATATATATATATATATATATATATATATATATATATATATATATATATATATATATATCTGATTTATTGATTGATTACCTCTGTTTAAATTGTAAAAACAAATTAAAGCTGAAGCTGTAATCACGTACTTGAAGAGATTACGTAATTCTCATTGAGAGGAAGGAAATTGAGGATCTAACGTCCTCCCAGGAGTTCTATTCGAACTAAGTGGATCCTTTTTAGACTTTTCCTTTTAGTTAATTCCCTTTTATACTTTTTTTTCTGTTTCACGAATGCTAAACCCGCCATACACATGAGCGTATACAAAGTGTCTACATGGACGCCGTGAAAATGGTCCAATTTAAAAGGGGTTTATGTATTTATATACGAAAAGTAGTCATGGCAACTGATACCTAAGTGGGCGTTACCTGAACGTAAATTATGATCTTTTTTAAAAACGACTTAATGAGCATAATTTGGTCACTTTTTGACTTTTTAATGTGAAAAATGGGTCAATAATGGTTTTTTCTTTTGTTTTTAATATAATATTCATAATAGGAAAAAATTAAAACAAAAAATTATATACGAGGAAAATTGTTTTTGGTGGTTTTAGGAGAAAAAATTTTTTTTTCTCTTACCTCGAATTTTGACAAAAAAAGGGAGAACGCGGATTCTGCTTTCGGCGAGAAGATGGTTGCGACTTGGCTGCTAGCCTGATCTGCACTTTATGGCTTGAGCGCATGCCCGCCGTGACGAATCAATGCGACTCAGCACACTGCCCCACAACGAGTCCACCCTCAACCCTCATTCATCTACCCCTACGACGACGTCACAATCGTACAATATAAATGTCCTTCATGTTAAAATTTTATTATTTCAAACGCAGTTAAACAGAACAGAAATAGACTTCGGTTTTTTTATAACTTTTAAATTTTCTTTTTCTCTATATAAACGAACTTTTTACATTCTAAACTGGAGGACATGGACTGGCGATATTGGAAAAAGTCGCCAACTTCCAACGAACCTTAAAACTTTTATTGAATCCAATTTTATAAAACTGTTTGATGGCTTTCATTGCTTTGTGATGAAAAATTAGAAAATCACGATTACCTCGAAAAACGTCTATTCTGGTAGTTATGGAAGTGGAACCCCCAAAACGGGAACTTTCTCTCAAAAAAGTGTTTTTTACAAACGAGAAAGGAAATTTTAAGGGAGTAAAGAGTACATTTTGACAAGAAAATTGGATTTCGAACGTTTTTGGGGCTCTAGAGACGCTAAATTATACAAAGGATGATCGTATTTCACTAAAATTTAACGTTCTTTTATCTTAAAATTTAACAATGTTTCCTGAAATCAAGTGATAAAAGCTTTTAAATCAAAGTATTGGCAATCGAATTTTGGCTTTTAGAAGTTTAAATTTTAAAAGGAGCTACGTGTAAACAAAAGAAGGGTTTTTTGGAAAATCGAACGGATATTTCATAAGGGAGGGAGGGAAAAAAGGGCGAAAGAGGAAAATTAGGTTTCCGGATATAAATAACGAATTTATACGACTCCGTGCATTAACACATCTAGAACAAGTAATATTTTATGTCGGGCATCTTTCTGCGAAAACATATATATAACACGCTTTATTTAATGTTTATGAAATATTAAAAGAATTCAACGTCCTCAAAATGGTGGGGTACGTGGAATGGAGTGATGAATACTGTCTGGGGTTCCAGGAAAGCTGGGGTTACCGGGAATGTCGAGGCTATTGAGATTACTCGGGTTACGGGCTTAGCTTGTGAAGTAATTGGGGTTTACTTTGATTACTGGGGTAACTAGGAGGCTGTAGTAAGCAGTAACTTATGTTACTGTAGGGTTGATCGGGTAACTGGAATTACTAAGGTTAACTGATTCAAAGGGTTGATGAGGTTATTGGGGGTTACCGAGGATGCAGGGGTTACTGGGGTTGCTGAGGTTACTGGGATGCTGGGGTAACCGAAGTTACCGTGGTTACTGAGGTTACTGGGATGCTGGGGTAACCGAGGTTACTGGGATGCTGGTGTAACCGAAGTTACCATGGTTACTGAGGTTACTAGGATGCTGGGGTAACCGAAGTTACCGTGGTTACTGAGGTTACTGGGATGGTGGGGTAACCAAAGTTACCGTGGTTACTGGGATGCTGGGGTAACCAAAGTTACCGAGGTTACTGGGATGCTGGGGTAACCGAAGTTCCCGTGGTTACTGAGGTTACTGGAATGCTGGGATAACCAAAGTTACCGTGGTTACTGAGATGCTGGGATAACCGAAGTTACCATGGTTACTGAGGTTACTGAGGTTACTGGGATGCTGGGGTAACCGAAGTTACCGAGGTTACTAAGATGCTGGGGTAACCGTAGTTCCCGTGGTTACAGAGGTTACTGGAATGCTGGGGTAACCGAAGTTACCGTGGTTACTGAGTTTACTGGAATGCTGGGATAACCAAAGTTACCGTGATTACTGAGGTTACTAGGATGCTGGGGTAACCGAAGTTACCGTGGTTACTGAGTTTACTGGAATGCTGGGATAACCAAAGTTACCGTGGTTACTGAGGTTACTGGGATGCTGGGGTAACCTTAGTTACCGTGGTTACTGAGGTTACTGGGATTACTTGGTATGTTGGAGTTACCGTGGTTACTGGTGTTGAAAAAGTTACCGTGGTAACTAAGGTTACTGGGCTAACTGGGATGCTGGGGAAACCGAATTTTCCGGGGTTACTGAGATTACTGGGATGCTGGGGTAACCGAAGTTACCGAGGTTACTGAGATGCTGGGGTAACCGTAGTTCCCGTGGTTACAGAGGTTACTGGAATGCTGGGATAACCAAAGTTACCGTGGTTACTGAGGTTACTAGGATGCTGGGGTAACCGAAGTTACCGTGGTTACTGAGTTTACTGGAATGCTGGGATAACCAAAGTTACCGTGGTTACTGAGGTTACTAGGATGCTGGGGTAACCGAAGTTACCGTGGTTACTGAGTTTACTGGAATGCTGGGATAACCAAAGTTACCGTGGTTACTGAGGTTACTGGGATGCTGGGGTAACCTAAGTTACCGAGGTTACTGAGATGCTGGGGTAACCGAAGTTACCGAGGTTACTAAGATGCTGGGGTAACCGTAGTTACCGTGGTTACTGAGTTTACTGGAATGCTGGGATAACCTAAGTTACCGTGGTTACTGAGGTTACTGGGATGCTGGGGTAACCTAAGTTACCTTGGTTACTGAGGTTACTGGGATTACTTGGTATGTTGGAGTTACCGTGGTTACTGGTGTTGAAAAAGTTATCGTGTTAACTAAGGTTACTGGGTTAACTGGGATGCTGGGGCAACCGAATTTTCCGGGGTTAACGTGGTTACTTCAGTTACGGGGTTGCCAAGGTTACCAGAGTCCCTGGGTTACCAATGTCGCGACATGTCGATAGGGTTACGGGGAATACGGTTTCTGTGATCACTGGGGTAACAGAGGTTACTCATTACAGTGGTTATCGGGGTTACTATGGTTACTAGGGTACTATGGTTACTAGGGTACTATGGTTACTAGGGTACTATGGTTACTAGGGTACTATGGTTACTAGGATCCTAGTCCCGCTAAGTACCTACTAATTGATCAATCAACCTCCAAAACCTCCTTGGCTTCTTTTATTCGAAAATTTGTCCGGATATGAAAAAGCTGATAAACGGTAGTTGATAGATAAGAATGTTTGAAGAGACGGTCATTGTTTATTTACGTTTTTGAAAAAGAAAAAAATGGGGCAAAATTGAAGGTACTAATTTGAGAAAATATGAAAAAATATTAGACCTAATGATATAGGTTTACAAATAAACTGGAAAAAGACGATTATTAATTATGAATTCGGCGTACGAACGGTTGACAATAGGAGGATAATTGCTATATAGGCGGACCTGATGTAACGGACATTTCAATTGTCTATAATAGGATTAATTGCAGGCCACAAAACCACAGAACGTCCATCGCGAAATCGAACGTCAGAGGGCGAAAAGGTGAATGTAAAAAACCACTTCACACGGGAATAGGAGGTCCAACGAGGTTGAAGGTAAATCCCAAAAGATGTAAGTTAAAAGTTGAACTTTTTTTTAATTAAAAAATGTAATAATCCCTAAAAAGGATGAAGGCAGTTAGTTAAAAAAATATCACTAAGTCAAGATTAAACCGTATTTATTGACATTATCAACAGAAAAAATCCGCTAAAAGAGGTCAAACAGTGAAGTTAAATTTTGAACAAAAATGGCAGTTTCAATGTTATTCACACGTTCAATGACTCTAAAATGGCATAAACTGACCTATCGGTTGATAAGAGAAGGTCAGGGCTGTTTTCCATCTCTTTCACTCTTCAACCAGCGAAAAAACAAAGAAACTTTCCGTCAAATTTTCATGATAAACGATGCAATTTGGTGTGAGACATCATCAGGTGTTTCATAACGTGACCTTCTTTTCGGGAAAAAGTTGGCAGCCAAACACTGGACGTGCGCTATTTTTAATTAAACTCTATATCGTATTTTACAAAAATCTTATTTCCCGAACTAACTTTTCGAGTGTAAAAAAGCCTCCGATCCTCATAAAGTTTCGACTTGATTAAATCCTGTGAAAAGTTGAAAGCGCAGGCCAGTCAAAATTAAAGATTTTCAGCTTAAATCGGAGTAGATCCAAATCTTTGAGTGAATTAGGGGCAGTTTGATAATTAAATTGTGTCGCGGATTCCGAGAAAGTTGACCTCTTCTCATTACGAAGTCTTAGGGGGTTCCAAACTCCACGGTCTTCGATCCCAGAGAGACTAATTGATTATATTGGGTCGTTCGGAAAGTCCGTTCGCAGGTTCACCAACTAACCACTTTCGACCGATCGTACGTCATCAATCCACTCGAGACTTGAAAGAAACCTTTTCGGATCTCTTCCTTCAACAGTTTACTTTCTTTTTTGTTTGTTTACCAATCCGGAATGTTTTGTTTTGATTCTTAAAACAGCAGGTTTTGGCAGCGAAAAAAAGGACCGAAAATGAGCATTTTCAGCACATTATGCCTTATTTTCATCGTAAAGGGAAATGAGCTTCGGAAGTAAGCAAAAAACTAAAGCTTGTCTATCCAGTAAAAGCTCTGTCTGCTCGAAATTGCCAGAAATGGTTTAAAAAGTTTTCAGGAGGTGATTTTTCGGTGTCGGACGCGCCTAGACCTGGACGACCAAAAGAAACCTATTCTGACCGAGTGAGGGGACTTGATAGCTGCCAATCCTCTTCTAAAAGTCCCTAAAAGTTCGTGAGATAGCCAACATTGGAATAGAAAAAGGCCCGGTCTCGTCAATCGTCAAATTCGTCATTCCGTGATCTTCCACCACGTCTAAGCGCGCCCTCACGCGGCGATTCGGACTCGCCAGAAACTAACCGAGCTCGAGTGGAAGGTTTTGCCGTTGTTTTACCCCATCCTTCCGTGATTCTTTTTATTCACCAGACCTCGCCCCATAAGATTATCACTTTTTTCGGTCTCTGAGTAGTCATTTGAAAGACAAAACGACGACGAAGTGAAAAACGACCTTGAGCAGTTTTTGCAGAAAAGCCACGAGAGTTTTTTAAAAGAGGGATTTTAAAGCTTATGGAGAGGTGGGAAGAAGTTATAAGAAACGAGGGAAATTATATTATTGATAGAAATAGAAGGCATTGTTGAAAAAAATGTCTAAATTCATTTCCTGAAAACCGGCGAACGGACTTTCCGAACGACCCAATATTAGGAGCAAAGGAATAACTGGACAAGGAATTTCTAAACGCTTTGTGGTTCGAAGTGGTAATAATGAGCCAAAGATGGACTCAAATGGCCTGTGTATTCCATGGTGGGCAGGTTTCGCAGGCTTAAGTAGTAGACGGTAGTTTGTCTCCAGCTAATTGATGCATCAAAGAGTTGTAGCTCAGCAATACTCCTGGAGTGCAAACTAAGGCGTGTAGAAAGATCTCTATTTGGTGGGCGATATGTTGCACTGTTTATGATTCGTGGTGCTTCATACGGGTCAATTATCAGCTCCCTTACGACTTTTAGATCATCAACTCTCCATTGGAGCAGGAGTGCAACCTAAGACGTGTAGAGATCTCGTTTATTTCGTGGGCGGTGTTATAACATGATTATCGTCAGCCTTTTGTGCGTCCAAAATTATGTTTGAAGTAGTTGTAGCACAATTACAATTTGCTTTGTGACTTAAGGCGGGTTTCCTTTTATACGCCTACAATAAGAACCCCCTACTGAGAGGGTTGAATCGAAACTCGCCAACGTGGGCGACATCGAATGCGTAGGCGGTTTTTCGCGGTATCGTAGGCGGAAGTGTAACACAGAAAGCTCCTTAATAATAACGAGCGGGCCAGATGTCACCGCTGTGGGTAAAAAAGCTTAAAATACCCGACTGTAAAAATACTCGAGGGTCAAAGGTCAATACAGAAATTACGCCGTTTTAATAAACAAGAGTGCCTTTGTGAATGCGAAATACGTGAAAGTCCGAGGGAGGTTTATTGCTTGCGTGGGTGGGCCTTGACTGCCTTTTCCTACCCGTCTTGACTCACAAAACACCCTCAAAGAGCGATCCGACTCGAAATAAACTCACAATTTCAATGAGCAAACGAGACGAAACGATTGAATAAATGACCGAATTAGGTCAAAGGCTAAAATGATTTATTTAAATAATAAACGTCACGTAGAGACGGCAGACAAGAAATTGAAAAAAGTTAATGAACGAAAATTTGTTATCTTATCTCGTTTTCTGTGAAAAATATCGGTTTTTTTTGTCACTCTGTAAAGAAAGGTTTTCATAATCTGTCTACGTGAGCCATTGCAAACTAATGGCCCAAGAGCCATTGCGGGGTCATTTCAAAGCAAACTTGACAGTAACAGGCGATCGTTTGCAGCATTTCCAATAAAAACTTTTAGCCAAACCCTTTGGTTATTGACTTCCTTGGAAAGAGGAAACCTTTAGACGGAGACACTGGCTCAGTGGAAGAGAAGAGGGCATAACGTTAGTATATTTTGCTACGGCTATGGGATCTATATAGGCAGCGATTGCCAGGTCCGAAGAGGGCTGCTATTGCCTGGCAGAAAGCCCCCGAAGTGAGCAGGAGATGGTTAGGGATGGTTAGGGGCCCTAACGTAGTAGGGGTCTGCAATTCCTTAAAGCCTGTGTAGGCTCAGTGTCCAGTGGGCGACTCCAAGGAGGCGAGTTGAGAGTTCGATATCTAATTTTTCCGATGATTCGTCTTTCACTGGTATTCCTAATGCTACATGTTCACGTTGATTCCTCCTTTGGTGAACTCCAACGAATTTTTATTTTAACTCAGCCAAGTTGGAGATTTCCGCTCAAAATGAACACGGATTGAAAATCTCAGGCGATTAATCAAAGATTTTTTTGTCGTGAAGGGTCGGAATAGATTTAAGACCGGGATAAGGGAGAGCAGAATAATTAACAGTCCCTTCCGCTCGGATGCGGGCGTATAATCCCTCCCAGTGAGCCCTTATCCGGATTTAAAAATGTGACGATCTCGAATTTTTACCCATGAGAGTCCACTTCCAGGGTCGCTTTTTTATTATTTCCGAAATAGAGATTGGCCGCGGGAAAACGATACGCCCATTACTGTCGCTACGATAGCATTTATCTTCTTTTTTCTCCTACAACGATATTTCCTCCGAATATGATAGTTGAACTTTTGTAATTGATTTCTGGAGTGGCACCAGATGGTCATAGGGGGAGCTTAAGAAAAAAAGGAACACATGACTTCCTATTTCTCGTTAATGCATTCGACCCTCTTCAAAAAGTACTTATAAACTTTTTTTAATATAAAACATTCGTATTTTAAAACAAAATTGCCTTTTTAGTCAGAGCTTAAACGATGATTGCAGCAGCAAACCATAATTTAAGACTAAAATGGAATCCGTGGTAAATGCCCCGAGACAATCTCGTTCCCATCCAATATTAGAGCTTGTCTGAGGTACCTCGGAAGTCTTTTTAAAAACTTCAGCGGAACACACGGTAGTGACGCCACTGCTCTCTCATACATGGCTATGGCCTATGACCAACAGGTAGCTGAAGCTATACATACACGTCCTGGTATGCTGGGTACCTGGTGACGTAGTACCTCAGGGCAAGTCGAAATAATGACCTTCACAATGTGAGCCTTACTCGCTACCCCGTAGCCATCAAAGGTCACGATTGATGGTCAGGAAATGCATTATGGGTATGATGCAACATGTGTGGCAGGAGCTGGCATTGAGAGGTGCATCAACCCTCATCAGGATTCCTAAAAGTTCAACATTTTCGTTCCTCATGAAATTGACGACACGAAACAGGTTAAAAACTTTTTATTGGACTTTTTTCTTCTTCTTTTTATTCCATGGAAATATCAGACAATGAGAAACTTCTCTGCTGTACTTAAGGCGCTCGCACAAAAGAAATTTCCTTCACCTCTGCCCGTTTTAATATCAAAATCTCACTTTCTGACGAGTCTGACGTTTTTATACAAAAGTGAGAGAGAAAAACTACGTGAGGCCGTCAGTGACAGGAGGGTGGGGGGACGTGGAGGATAGGAGAGGGGGTGCCCAAGTCTCAGTCAAATAGTGGAGGAGTTAGGGTTAATTATGGAGGAAGTTTTCATAAGGAGAGCTCCAGACACTACTCATTCTTCAGAGATGGCCAAATTGCCTAAACAGCTTTCTAGTAAGAAATGACGTTTTTCCTAATTGAATCTTCCTTTTTGGAGAATTCCATCGAAAACCCGAATGAATCACCGCTTTAGTCATAAATTCAGCGTTGCCCAATTCGAATTCATTCTCGGTAAAAGGACAAGCGATGATTTAGTTTCCGCCTTCTCCACCGTCCAAATTGGACGTTCCCTTATCGAGGATGTTCTAATTATTAGCTCTCCAATAACCTTAACCCTCCCCACGTCAAAACACGACAGGCCCCAATGGACATTTCACTTTTGAAATTAAAATCACTTTTATAACAAAAAAAGCCTCGAGAAGCAGCGGATTTCCTACTGAAAAGCCTTCCCAAATCTTAGGTATCATTGATATCCTGAATATCCCCCTTTCGTGATCCCTAGAGCGTCCTGATCACAACTGTCTATAGCCTGGGAGCCTCAGTGACGACCACCTCGATAGCCTCTTTGCTACGGAAATCCGCCAAACGAATAGCTTTAGATAATGAGCCTAGTTTTGATTGGATAATCAGCTCTTTTGTATTATAAAATATATAATTGGGTTTGCTGTAGGGCTGTAGCTCAATGTCAAAGTTTGTTACATCATAGGTTAACCTAGAACTATTTTCGTCTTTTATCATAATGAATTTGTTATTGAAGATGATTTTTTAAAACCCTTTGAGGTCTGATTTTACGCTGAACTAGTCGATTGGATGGTCCATGTAGGTCACGTACTTCCTCTACGGCCCCCGTTCAATAGTAAATACGAATTCAGCGCTTTAATCCAAACGGGCTTTCCCCATTTTTTCTCCAACTATTGGATTTTTCCGAATGAATATTCATGTAAAAAGAATGGGAAGTCTCGCTAACTTTTGGAGCGGCTCCCCTGAGGGGCGGCCAGAGAAAAAGTATTGTTTGAACTGATTTAGGGCCAACTTTTCGGGGGGCTTCCTGTCATTAAAATCTTGAAGGCATACAAAAACTTTTATTATTCGAAATTACCAAAAATAAAAGATTAATTTTTTATATAAGAATATTATATTCTGCATTTTTTTGTCGTGTCAGGCGGTCGATACGACATGAAAATTGCGAAGCCCGATAAGCTTCACACGACTTTGTTGACCTTTTTTCAAAATCAACTAATTCCAACGGTTCCTATATAGGAACACGGCAGCGTTCCGCTCCGCCAAGCAAAAAAGTCCATTTGCGAGAGGAGTAAATATAGTGATTACAGGGAATTTTGAAGCTGGACTGTCAAAATCGCTCAAAAATTGAGGACGTTTTTATCCTAAGAGCAGAAGTTTGTCAAAACATGAAGATTAGTTTATAACCTCACTTTTTCCATGGTTTATGACCTCCCTGAGCAGTGAGAGGTTAAAATTAGGTCCGTTTGAACAGGTCGATCTGGTCATCCTTTGTGTTTGGTGATGCTGCCATGTGACCTTCGTGATAGATTTGGCCATCCTTCTGGGTATGAGTACGAGGGAGCATTGAGGAGAGGTGTTTTTCGATAAGAAATGGGAATTTTCGATGAAATTTTCGTCATGTATTTTTTAATAAGAAACAAAATTCGTATATTCGCGTGCGATTCGAACATCCGGTTGTAACTTTTTAAAGTAAACGACACGAGGGAGTTATTAGGCGCGCGCTGTATTAATTACAACTTCCCAACTAGAGCGAGTGAGAGTAAACAAAATAATGTCCCTATGGCAACTCAATATATCACTCCTGAGATCATCTCATCGTGTTAAGTCTTGTCAAACTCCGGAGACTAATTGTTTTCACCTGGGGACGCAATTATTTCCCAGAAAATCCAGAAAACCTTGAAAAAAAATTTCGATTCGCATATTCGAGTTTTGATTGAACAAATTCGTGTATCACAAATACAATTATTTCAAGGTTTTCTCGGCCTTGCTGTTTATTAAACAAACATAAATATTTAAAAAAAAAAAGAACAGTTTTTCTTTTATCGACTTCCAAAAGAGTGGTGCTCATAGTAATTACACAAGTCGGGTCATTAAACCGAAATGTCAAACGAGCAGGACGAAAAAAAACCGCCATAATTTTTAACGTTTTTCTTTGTCTTTTCGAATAAAGAAAATTCGAAGGCGTGAAAGTCAATCTGACAAGAAGAGCATAAAAAAAATGGAGAAAATATATTTATGGGGGAATAACCGAAGAGTTTCGTCCTTGGGATTAAGTAGGGCGTGAAAGATGCATAACAAACATGCACGCCTCAAGAAAATGTTATATAACGATGGAAATTTCGGAGAAAAACATTAAAATTTCATTTGTAAATAAACAAAAAAGATCGATAGAATAGAAAGAAAAGTCAAATTAAGTGTTTTTACTCGTAATCTCCGCAACTACTCAAAATTCATTAAAAAATGACATCATGGATGATTGAATGAATCTCCTAAACTACCCAAGAGTTCGAATTTATACAAATGGGCCATCAGTGTATTCAGAGGGTAGCAATCAGGTTATCCAGAAGGTTTCAATCAGTGTAGTCAGACTTCTTATTCTAAGGTTTATCAGGTTATTCAAGAGTATATGGGTGGTATTCAGAGTATATGGGTGATATTCAGAGTATATGGGTGGTATTCAAAGCATTATGGTGGTATTCAGAGCATTATGGTGGTATCCAGAGCATTATGGTGGTATCCAGCGCATTATGGTGGTATTCAGAGCATTATGGTGGTATTCAGAGCATTATGGTGGTATTCAGAGCATTATGGTGGTATTCAGAGCATTATGGTGGTATTCAGAGAATTATGGTGGTATCTCTTGTAGTAAAGGGCTGTATTCAGGGTATTCATAGTGGTACTCAGAATATTATGGTGGTATTCAAAGTTTTATGGTGGTATTCAGAGCATTAAGGTGGTATTCAGAGAATTATGGTGGTGTCTCTTGTAGTAGTAAGGGCTGTATTCAGAGTATTCATAGTGGTATTCAGAGTATTCATAGTGGTACTCAGAGTTAAGGTGGTATTCAGAGAATTATGGTGGTGTCTCTTGTAGTAGTAAGGGCTGTATTCAGAGTATTCATAGTGGTATTCAGAGTATTCATAGTGGTACTCAGAGTATTGTGGTGGTATTCAAAGTATTATGGTGGTATTCAGAGCATTATGGTGGTATTCAGAGAATTATGGTGGTGTCTCTTGTAGTAGTAAGGGCTGTATTCAGAATTCATAGTGGTACTCAGAGTATTGTGGTGGTATTCAAAGTATTATGGTGGTATTCAGAGCATTATGGCGGTATTCAGAGAATTATGGTGGTATCCAGAGGGAAGTAGTCTGGGTATTCAGAATGATAATCAGATGATCATGGTGGTATTCAGAATATTCAGATTGTGCTGTGTGCTGGGTAGCAATCCTGGTATTCAGAAGGTGGATCTGGGTATTCAGAGGGTGGTAGTCTGGGTATTGAGAATGATAATCAGATGATCATAGTGGTATTCAGAATATTCAGAGTGCTATGTGTGCTGGGTAGCAATTCTGGTTTTCAGAAGGTGGATCTGGGTATTATGTGGGTAGCGATCAGGGTATTCAGAGGGTGGCGATCAGCGTATTTAAAGGGTGGCGATCAGGCTATGCAGAATCAGAAGATCATGGAGGTATTCAGAATATTCAGAGAGCGTCGTGTGGTGATCCAGGTATTCGGAGGGTAGCAATCCTGGTATTCAGAGGGTAGCGAAGGGTATTCACAGAGTGATCATTAGTGTATTCTGGGCGATATCAAGAATATCAAAATGGCATTCAGAGTACCCTAACGAGCACCTATTTCAAAGGGTTGTACCCTAACGTGTTATACACAGAGTACCACCTAAATGTGGGGTAAAGGGATAATAAATGGGTTTCAAGTAGACACAGGTAGGTACACACCTGTGGGTTACTGGTTACCTAATTACCTTCCTATATTTAACAATTATTTGAAGAAGAAAAACAAATAATACCGTAATAATAAACTTGATGAGAAACCACTTGTGATGAAACTCGTCGAGTAGATAATCCTTGACTTTTTGACTAGAAATTCAAGCACAGACACACACGCAGCTTAAACTAAAACTTACATAAAATACTCAAACTACGTTAAAATAACGTTTTAAAATTAAAATAGTGACGAGGAGTGAAGAACAACGGATCGAATTGAAAGGAGAAGCAGTTTTGAAGCCTTTGCTAGACCACCTGCAACTTTTGGGGGCGTCCCTGGTGTTCATTTCGTCAAATATCGAAATAGAAGGATTCTTCATTTGCACGCCATCTATTGGATTTTAAAAAAACTATTCCAAATGCCTCAAAAATGTTCTTATTATTTTAGCATGGATACACTAGAGCCACCTTCCAAAATGGTGTACAAAATGTTTGAAATCTCAGGGATGATGGTTCGCCCAAATTCTAAACATCCATATATCGTTGGTGCGAACATTATGCTGCATTGTACGAATCTTCTCAATATGGGAATCACTTGCTTCTTCTCTGTCTTTAGCGACCTAGTCAAGTAGGGCCAAAAAACATAAAATAAATTAATCTTTTTAGTTTTGGAGGAAAGCTCGAGTGTGCGCAACATTTCGTATCCAACTTTCATATAACGACGAAACATTTCAATATCGTCATCCGTCGTAAGGAAGCGATCAAATTCTTCAGTTACGTCGACCAATTATGGTACGATACAACCAGAGAAGAACAATATCGACAAATTTTCGCAGAATCTCAAAGAAGATCTTTTAAAATTACGATGATGATGTGTCTCCTCTATAATGGCCTTATACCGCTCAACATTCTACTTTGGATCTTCACAAATTATTATTTGATGCCAGACGGTTAGTCAAGGAATTGAAGCAAGGCAACAGAAGGGCATTCTGGGAATTTGGTAACCTAGTCTAATGCAACCTCCTCTGCCAGTGGGTGCACAAGCTAAAGCTGCAACTCCGATTTTTTAGCGACCATTATGCTAACCATTTTGTTTTTAGTCAAAAGCTTACCGATGCCGCTCCTTGTACCATTTGATGCAGAAAAGAATTTTTACTTGGCATCATTTTATCAATTATTTATTTTTCATTCGCCACTCCTTAGTGTCGGAATGAGTGTCTCCTTGGTTGTCATCTTAACTGAGCAAGTTTCTTCTCAGATCAAAGTACTTCATAAAATGCTAGAGTCGAGGCCTCTGGAAGACCAAGAGTTTTACATTAAAATTTACAAGCAACATCAAAATGTTATAAGGTTCAAAATATTTCACTTAATTATAATTTTTTTTAAATTAAAGACTGGTTGGTGAAATGAATTCGTTCTTTTCTGGCCAATATTGCTTTGAAATGGCGATGTCATCACTCCAAGTCGCTATTAGAGCTTACACCTGCATTTGGGTATGTATATTCTTTGACCATTTTTTCCAATCCACAATTTTAAGGGCATAAAAACAAAAAACGTCATGGTCGTCGCATTCTTTTTACTCATTATCCTAACAGTCGTGGCTCCTTACGTGATCTGCTCATGTGGAAGTAAAATACAAGAAGAAGTGAGAGGTTATATAACCTAAACATTTTTAAAATTTAATTTTAGGGAGAAAAGATTCACAGACTTTCATATCAAAACCATTGGTATTTTGAAAAAGTCAAATCGAAAAAGGATCTGTTCACTTTATCATTGGTTTCGTCTCAACCGCTGGTGCTGCATTACAAGCGATTTACTATGTTCACCATGGAGCAGTTTTTATTGGTAAATTTGAATTTTTGGAAATCATATTATGGTTTATAATATTTTTTAGCTAATGCAGGCGACCTATTCATATATAGCTATGATAAGACACATCGATGATTGAATTATGCGCTACTGTAGTCAAAATAGACACCATTCTGCACAAAAGAAATAAAAATTTGCGAATTATTAGACTTATATTTACAAAAATTTAAAAACAATATGTACAACTATAATACACTAAAGTTCTTGAGTTTCTTCGATGATGGGAAAAGTATTTTTTTGTGAACTTTGTTCTGTTGGAAAGAAATGTGAATTGGATTCGAGTTCGGTGGCGTTGAGATTGTGGATAGTCGAGTTTCTGAAGCTTGCGACTGATGTAAATGTGTTGGTTCTGATGTGTCGGAAAGCTCTTGAGGGGCAGAAGGTCATGTAGAGGGTCTGCCTGTATTTGTCGCTCATAGCGCAGTAAAGCATGAAGTTGCATGCCGCGTTGAAGAGCACGAGGAAGTTGAAGACGCTTCCTAGACCTCGGAGGAGGTTATCGCCTCTTGAATGCGGAGGAGGTGAATAAACGAGCTTTACGATTAGAGTAATCGCACTTGGAGCTTGGCAGACGAGAAAAAGACAAACCACCGAAGCCAACGCCATCGTTATCTTATTTTCTTGCTTTTCTCTCTGCAATCGCCTCGGTATGGCTCCCTAAAAAATAATTAGGAGTAAATAATAAAGTTATAATATTATAATGGTTTAAAAAAATTAGAGTGTAGGTTAATTTGAAACCTAACCTTTATAACCAATCCCACCCATTAATGATTTCAGCCAAGGAGCTTTGGATTTTTAAATTTTTGTTTGTTTATGTTGTATTTTCAGGAATATATAGTGACACAAATTTTCAAATATTCTCTAAGGGCATTATAGTCTCTTCTTGGAAAGCATCCAGGCCCTCCAGTACATCTAGATTGGTTTGGACCACTTTTAGATTGGTTTGGACCACTTTTAGACCACTTTTGGGCTGACTAAAAAAAATTAACTTTTAAGGAATAGAATCAATACATGGTGTAGGTAATGTAGGCATTATTCAAAACACATAGCGTAGGTTATGTAACCTAAACCCACTCAAGTCTCAACCCTTAATCACACAAAAAACCAAACCCTTGGAGAGTTATGTGTCTCTTTGGTTTATTCAAGCAATCACTTCTTACCCTCTTTGATCCCTTTGTACTTCCTCCATTATTAACTAAAGAATTTTTTTTAACAGTTGAAGTTCTAATGGAACCACTGACACCTCTACAGTCCTGATTTTCAAAAAATTCTTATATAACGGTATACCTTCATTGAGAAAAACAAACCTCGGTCAAGTTGTTTCGATGCTTTTGGCTTTGGCGGACGGCGTTAATCAACAGAAAATTGAATACTGTCAGTATTAAGAATGGCACCATCATAAAAAGTATGCTGGACATAGTATAAAACACTTTTTGATACGTCTCGTTGTTGCCAAGATCGCTATAATGGATGGTCTGAGTCGTGTTTTTGACTTCATCAACTTTTAGCTCGACGACCCATTCAAAAGGTGTCGTTATTGTAATTAAAGGTACCAAAAGTACAATTATGCATATGACTTTTCTCGCTCTTGATTCTGTACACATGACTTTTCCTTTCAGCGGATGGCAAACTGCGATATATCGCTCCAAAGTAAAGGAAACCGTAAGCCATATTGAAATACCACCTAAAATTTTTTTTATAATTAATAAAAAAAATTTAAAATGACTTACTTGTGACGTCAGCTAACCAAATTGCAAATCGCCAGATTTTCCAGTAGAGTATATTCTCAGGGTGTCGCATACCTTTGTAGTGCTCGAGCGAAAGGACCATGTTGAATATCAAAAAGAGAAGATCTGATGTTGCCAATGCTGTCAGATAGGTGTTCGTAGAGCTTTTCATCCTTTTCCGAGTGAGTACGATGATGGTGACGAGGTTCCCGATGATTCCGATGATCCCGATCGTCGGAACGAATACATAAGGAAACCAGAATCTGCACCCCTGGAGGAAATCGAGCGACCAATCTTCGGACATCTCGAACCCGATAAACTTCAAATCATCTTTTCCTCTTTCCTCGAATCATAACTGAATTTATCAGCTTTTTCCGCACTTTTCAACCGAGAAAAACTTTTTTTTGTTTATTTAATGTCTAGATGTCCCACTGCATGAGCCAACTATAGCCTTCATTCCTTAATTAGAACACTCTCTATTTATATACAGACCTGAATCTTTTAATTTTTTTTCTTTTCCACTTCCCTTCCTTTTAGGTAGATTTTTTAAAGAAAATTCTATAATAAAAATTTTTTTTTAGAACCTACTCGAATGAAAAAACGTTTAAGAATGATTCGATTCGAAGATTTCATGCATTTTTCGCTTTATTAAAAGTTAACCATGAATTTTTACAATCCTAATAAATTATTCATCATCTAACTAATTTCGAATTGTTAGGAGTCATCTAAATGCCACATTAATGTTTTATGACTCGTTGCATAACGTCAAGAAAGCCAGAAATACATAATTAGGTGTTTGAACTATAATGAGTAAATTTTTTATGGGGTGAATCCCAGTTTGACAGTCAAATGATTAATGGATTATACACCTAGGGTGGGAAATAGTTTATTACTCAAGTTATCACATAGCTACCTATTTTATTGTGACAAAAAAAGCAATAAAACTAAATAAAAATTGCTTCCTTACTCTTGAAATAGGATAAAATTAATAAATAAAAAGGTAAAAAAGGTTTTTTAAGTTGTCAGACCTGCCTATAATTACGTCAAAAGCGTGCAACAGCATGCAACAGCTATGATGGCCATTGGCAACACTGAAGGCAACGCCTTATTTCACAAATTTTTTAATACACAGAATGAAATCTTTCAAACTTGATATTTCATTCAAAAAACTGATTATTATTGAAAATTAAAAAAAGATGTCTTATATTTAAAGCCACTCCAGAATTTCATAGAGTTGGCCAACCTGACGTTTAATGCTTAAGCGCACAGTTAAGCGTTTAAGGACAACTAAAAAGTTCCAAAACGTCCATTAACGATCATTTTGTCGCTTTTTAGTCATCGGAACCCAAAATATAATATCCAGTACAAAAAAATACCTTTAGTTGAAAGAAGTGTGGGGCCCCTCCAGAATTGTATTAGGTTGGCAACACTAACTTCCTATAGATGTCTTACAGCGTCTTTATTGCTTTTATTTTCGTCAAAGAAAACTTTTACGATTCATTTATTCAAAAACCCTTTTGAATTCTCTCCATAATTTGTATCAGGTTGGCCAACTTGATCCGGTTAAGGAGAGTCGACAACACTGCACTCCCCACCACGATGACCCGTTCCTCCCCACCCTTCAAAATTTGTCCCGTTTTTATGCCCTTCGGGCTTCGTCTACGCAATCCATAAAATTCGATTCCCCGTAGCCTTCCGACGATCCCGCCGCCCGTTTTTCTCAAAATTTCATCTCTTTTTTTATGATTTCTTTTATGTTTTGTCCAGTTTTAAATTCCGAACTCGATGTCGTAACGTCAACTTCGTGTGCGTGACGTAAAAGCGCGTAAAAATGTTCGCGGAACGTCTTTTATGACGGTAGTTATTGACGATTTTAGATTTATTTATTTTTATTTAAAACAGTGCGCGTGTTTATTTAAAACGAAAAGTTTAGAAAATGTGTAGTTTTGTTTATTTGTGTGTGGCCGCTTTCGTGTTTGCGTCATCGGTAAGTTAAGAGACGTCAAAAACGTAACGTTTTCTTAAATCCGTCTCATTTTACAGGTAAACGGCGAAGGGCACTGTATCTGGTATGGCGAATGCCATTATAAGACCGACAACCCTCATTTACCCCTCAACTGCAACTACACGGGCCCGCCTAAAAAGCTCGAGGATCCCAAAGGACGGGAGTTGCTCAAAAAGTGGTGCCCTCATCTTATAAGTAAGTCAGGTTTTCTCTTTCACAACTTTCATACGTCAGCAATCCTTGAATTACAATTTTGGTTCTAAAGAAAGTACACAAATTTTCCTGACCTAACATGTCAGACGATTTTCATTGCCATCACCAGGATGCCATCATCTTCTAAGTTGGTACTCTAAAAATAGACTCATTTTAGGTCCTTGATGTCATGACCAACATGGTATTGTTCTAGACTACTCTAGTCAGACTGTGTGGTTGTACACGGTCTGTTTGGTTCATAGTTAGACAAAAGTTAATTGAGTTAAAGTTTATTTTTTACTCATTTTTAGCTTATTTTAGACATAGGTATGAATTCGATCATAACTGGACTGTGAATTCACACCCTTGGTGTGAATTTGCACCATAACAGTAGACTGTGAATTCACAATTTAGGCGTGAATTCGCACCTTAACTGGACATAGAATTCACAAATTTGGTGTGAATTCGCACCATAACTAGACTTAGAATTCACAACTTACCTACTATTACGCGTGAATTCGCACTTTACTTGAACTGTGAATTCGCAACTTAACAGGACTGTGCTTGGTGTGAATTTGCACCATAACACTGGATTGTGAATTCACAATTTAGGCGTGAATTCGCACCTTAATTGGACTTTGAATTCACAACTTTAGTGTGAATTCGCACCATAACTGGACTGTGAATTCAAAACTTACAATCAGGGGTGAATTCGCACTTGGACTGTAAACTCACAATTTAGGCGTGAATTCGCTACTTTACAGGACCGTGAATTCACAACTTTGGTGTGAATTCGCACCATAACTGGACTGTGAATTCACAATTTAGGCGTGAATTCGCACCTTAACAGGACTGTGAATTCACAACTTAGGGGTGAATTCGCAATTTAACAGGGCTGTGAATTGACAACTTTGGTGTGAATTTGCACCATAACTGGACTGTGAATTAACAATTAAGGCGTGAATTCGCACTTTTCTTGGACTGTGAATTCACAACTTCGGGTTGAATTCGCATTGTAATTGGACTGTGAATTCACAACTTTGGTGTGAATTTGCACCACAACTGGACTGTGAATTCGCACCATAACTGGACTGTGAATTCACAACTTAACTGGTCTGTGAATTCACAATTTAACTGGACTGTGAATTCACATCTTAACTGGTCTGTGAATTGACAATTTAACTGGTCTGTGAATTCACAATTTAACTGGTCTGTGAATTCACAACTTAACTGGTCTGTGAATTCACAACTTAACTGGTCTGTGAATTCACAACTTAACTGGTCTGTGAATTCACAATTTAACTGGTCTGTGAATTCACAACTTAACTGGTCTGTGAATTCACAATTTAACTGGTCTGTGAATTCACAACTTAACTGGTCTGTGAATTCACAACTTAACTGCACTGTGAATTCACAGCTTACAATTTAGGCGTGAATTCGCACCTTATCTGGACTTTGAATTCACAACTTGGGCATGAATTCGCACCTTAACTGTGAATTCACAACTTGGGCGTGAATTCGCACTTTAATAGTGAATTTACAACTTAACTGGACTGTGAATTCACAATTTAACTGGACTGTGAATTCGCAACTTACAATTAGGCGTGAATTCGTTCTTTACTTGGACTGTGAATTCACAACTTTAGTGTGAATTCTCACATTAACCGGACTGTGAATTCAGACAATAACCGGACTGTGAATTCACAACTTTAGTGTGAATTCGCACGATAACCTGACTATGAATTCACAACTTACAATTAGGCGTGAATTCGCACTTTTCTTGGACTGTGAATTCACAACTTTGGTGTGAATTCGCACGAAAACTGGATTGTGAATTCACAATTTAGGGGTGAATTCGCACTTTAACTGGTCTGTGAATTCACAACAAAAGTGGAAAACGAACCAACTCGTAAAATAGCCTGTCTTAACTTGATCATGGAAGAATTGTTAACTTGAAGGTTTTTTTCCCAATTTCTACGTTTCTACCATTCACCACAGGATATCTCCCAGTAGGATATAGATTGAAATAAGACAAGTGGTTTCCTTGTTTGTATCGAATCAATTTCCAGACATTTATTTGATGCCAAACAGAAATCCTCTCTTAGCACACTTCACTTGGATTCTCCCATTGATCAAAATGGTCGAGAAACTCGAAAGGTTTGCAATCGTTTCATCGAGTGGCTATCGTTCCGAAACTGCATATCAAAATAATTAAACGTCCTTCATTTTTTTCCGTTTTCAAAACGCATTTTCTTCCTTTTTTTGAAATAAAAACTTCAAGTGCCACTTGACCAATAAATGTTGAGAGTGCATTTCAGCGATTCTGCTGAGATCTCTTCATGTAGGATGTTCTAAAATTGGTCAAGTGGTTCGATTCTTGGTGACGTCTGGGCGATTTCAGACATTTGATTTATTTGCCTTTTGAAAAGCATTCTGACGGTTTATTGATCAAGTGTATCAGTATGGAAATGCACAAGTTATGATGGCTATGAGTAAAATGTCAATATTTAGATTGCTTCGCCCTAGTCATCGCCCTTCACACTCCTATTGACAAAAACCTTCTCAATTTTTCGACGATTTTGAAGTAAAAATTTCGCTAATTATAATTTATGCAACCTTTAACATTCTTAAGGTATGCTAATTGAGAGAAAACGCTTCCTGTTTCTTGAGTCATCACTCATCAAAAAGCGTCGTAGGTAAAAGTTTTTTTTTGGCTCTGTATTCACGATCTTCAATTAACACGTGTTAATCATGGTGAACTTTTAGTTTACCAGGGCGTTTACCATGATAACAATTAACACGTTTGGTGCCCCCTTTAACTCCAAACAAGTAGCCTGCATTGGCTTAGTTTAAAATTTGAATTCGGCGAACGGAAGCGTATAAATTGCGATTTTCGGGTCGCGTGATTAGCGATAAAAAGTGCTAACGGCGAGAAACCACGAGATCTGCAAATCCGTCGATGACTCAGGGAGGCAATAAAATAAAATAAAATTGCAACTTTTTCTTTTATGAGATGACGATCCGCAAAAGTCAATGGATTCCATTGAAATGCTAAATAGTTTTTTTTATATAGGTCTTCATTTCTCGTATTCCTAGCCGTTTTTTAGGAAGTGGTTCGATTTTTGGAAAAGTTTTCCAGAAGCGCTGACGATTTCTCAGAAATTTTAGCTTGCAAAAGCAAATGGTTGGCTTATACCCAACAATAGACGAGCTAATAGGTTTTTTTAACGACTTCCTCGAGCTCTATCTTGAATAGACGTCCAAAGGTAAAATACCTCTCGAGATCGATAACTCCGTACAACAAAAAGCCCTTGTGATCATTATTCATTTACTCCATCGCCTTTTTCATTATCGAATATACGTACCCCATCAATTAAAGTTTAATTGAACCCACTTGACGGTCACGAAACTTGGCGGGGTCTTTGAAGACATCAAGGGTCAAATTTTTCACACTTTTTGCCACTTCCACTCTTAAAAACTCGGACTTTCCTTAATTAAAGTAAAAACAGTCTCAATCGATTTCGTGTTCGATAACCTTCCGCAATTCAATTCCATTAGGCTCAAATAAAAGATTCACTCGGGGTTTTTTTTTTCAAGGACTATTAATTTTCATTTAGGAATTTCCTTTTTTTCTTTCCCCCAAGCCAGTTGCCATGTTCTACTTTTGTTTTCTCTTCACGATTTCATGACTGAAAACCTACTGTTTGGTGGACATGGATATCCAGGAACTTGGTCTAGTATAGTCACCAGGATAACTCCAACATCAAGCTAACCTCCAAAAAATGATGCCCGATTTTATCGATATTTATACCGTTCGAAAGCTAGTTTAAAGAGCTTTCCAACGGTATCGGTCTCCATAAAATTACTCAAAAACTGTGGAAGTTATGGAAGTTTAAATTTTCAATGTGGCACATCATGGCAACGTTTGTGTTCAATAGGTAACTAGTGAGCTTTTTTTTAAAAAATTGATTCCTATTGTGGATTTTTGTAAATTTTGTACGATATTATTGGTTACAATTATTTTGAAATGTTTGTAATTTGACGATTTTCACATCACGTAATTGCTCCATTGTGTCAATAACATTGTACTCTTTTCTTATCGACAAAAAAAAAACTTTAGTTTTTTTATTTTATCTTTACGACAAGAATTCATTCATTGTAACCTTACGCGTAGATAAAATGTGGACTTTCATTTTAAAATTAGTTCTAAACTAATTTTAAATGACAAAATTAAATTGTCGTTATGTGCTAATTAGTTTTCGTGAATTTATTTTGATAAAAGAAACCTTAAAAGACCTTTGGAACTAGAACGAATGAAAACTGACAAAAACGCGAACTTCGGCCCAGTGACCTTAAATATTGACATTTTCAAAGAAGTTTAAATAAAATAATATTTATTTAAAAGCGTTATAGTCCAGTAAAGAAAGCAGTTTTAGAGCCATATTGTGCAAAAGGTGGTGTAAACGATTTTATTGTTTTAAATGGAACATTTGGTACCAACATTGGGTACCAATAACATGTTTTTGAAGAGTCGCCATTTTGAAAACTGTGCCGAATCGACACGTTTTTGAGTTTTTGACCTCTAGCTCCAAAACTATAGGTTTTAGGGACTTGACTGTTGAGTAGAAAAAGAAAGTTTATAAAATTCTGCGTTTAACGAGCTTTCCGGAGTCAAGATTGGTCCAGCCGTTTAGCCGCTATTGATGGTTAAAATTTAGCATTTTTCGTTGGAGGGAAATTAAGGCAAGCAAAATATCCCTCACTTTTTAACCTTTTAAACTTGAGAAAAATGCCTAAAAAAACGTTTTTGTGCTAGTAAAATCGTGGAATTGAACGAAGTCTATGGCCTTGAACGCGATGTAATTAAGCTCTCGAAATCAAATTGGTAAATCTCCCATCAAAAAGCAATATTGACCGATCCGGACCTTGTCTGTTTTCCGTCCTACTAAACAATAGAATTGATTTTTTCTCTCTGTAAAGTCGAAAAAGAAAATCGGGTCGAATTACGGCCGTATTTAAGCCGTCTCGGCGAAATGAGGACGTAGAGAACCAATGCCGGCGAACGCACGGTAAAGATCGGGTCAAGGTCGTTGTGATCTTTATCCGTTCAGGGGGGCGCCTTTTCCCCCTTTTCATGATTACAAATTTTGGGAAAATCGACTCGCTAAATGTTCGTGTAGTTAAACGATTTCTAAACGAAATCTAGGTATAAAGGGCCTCATATGTCCAAAAAGGATCAAAAATCAAGCTATAAAGGGTCTTTTTTTGTCGTATAGGAACGAAATCTAGTTATAAAGGGCCTCATATGTCCAAAAAGGATCAAAAATCAAGTTATAAAGGGTCTTCTTTTTGTCGTAAAGGAACGAAATCTAGGTAAATAATGCCTCATATGTCCAAAAAAGATCAAAAATCAAGCTATAAAGGGTCTTCTTTTTGTCGTAAAGGAACGAAATCTAGGTATAAAGGGCCTCATATGTCCAAAAAAGGATCGAAAATCTAGCTCATAAGGGTCTTTTTTTTGTCGTAAAGGAACGAAATCTAGTTATAAAGGGCCTCATATGTCCCAAAAAGGATTAAAAATCTAGCCAATAAAGGTCTTTTTTGTCTTAAGGGAACGAAATCTAGGTATATAAGGCCTCATATGTCCAAAAAGGATCAAAAGTGAAGCTATAAAGGGTCTTTTTTTTGTCGTAAAGGAACGAAATCTAGGTACCAAGGGCCTCATATGTCCAAAAAGGATGAAAAATCTAGCTAAAAAGGGTCTTTTTTGTCGTAAAGGAACGAAATCTAGGTACATATATAGGGCCTCATATGTCCTAAATAGGATCAAAATTCTAGCTAATAAAGGTCTTTTTTTGTCGTAAAAGAACGAAATCTAGGTACAAAGGGCCTCATATATTGTCCAATAAGAATCAAATATCAAGCTTCGAAGGGGATTTTTTTTTGTCGTAAAGGAATGTGCTTACATAATCTGTTTTTATACAACTTGTTGATGACTGATGATTTGGTAGTGACTTATGATCATACTTTGTATTGATTAATTAGCATTTTAATGGTTATCAGGTAAATTGGGTAGTTCTTGTGTCCCCTTCGAATGAAATAAAATTTTGCATAAGATTTGGTCCATGGGCATTACAAAAGTCGACCTTCCTTCAAAAACTGACAGTCAATATCAACCTTTTTCATTTTTCGTCAACAACTTCATTAGTGTTTCCTCAAGGGAATACATAATATCCTCAAAAATTTTTTTCCTTAATATGTACCAGTAGATGAGATGCAAAGAGAAAAGGTTTGTGGCTAAAGCGAGAGTACTAATGGTCCGTCTGAGTCAAGTTTCTCCTTCGAAAAGAATCATTCTTTATAAATTGATCCAACTTACTCTTTATATGCGGAGATCAAGTATCCAGGTACTACTAATTAAAGTGGCGTTATCAATTAATCACAAATATCCAAAGACCACCTGTGTAAACCTTGTCATAATTCAACAAATCATTGTTTTTTTCGTTGAAAAATACCCAAGGACGGGTTGATCGAGCTTCTGTTTATTTTTGAGTCTTACTAAATATTTCAACGTTTTCTATTTGTACGTCGATGAATTTTTGATTTCGCGGCCCTCGTTTTGTGATGAAAAAATAAGTTCTTGCTCGAAATATAATAAAACGATTTTTTATTCAAACTTGAGCGAATTTCGATGTGACTGAAGGAAATCCTGGCAAAGTAACAAAGTTGCCCAATTTTTCCCTTTTTTGTCAAAAACGAATTTTTATTTATGCTTGTTGTCTCAAGGCTGTAAAGATTAGGATATAATTTAAAATATGTACGTGTTCTGGAAAAAGAATAATTTAATAATGGAAGAGCTTTTATCTTCTAAAAATACACCTGTTGATGTACGCGAAGGTAGATTTGGCCCGAGTCCACTCAATTTAGCAAAAGAAATTATACACTTCCATTTCAGATCTCGTTTTATGATCTTTGTTTTAGGTAGATTTCTTCAGAGAAAATCTACTATTGCAGATGACAGTAGTCTCAGACAGATTCAAAAATTTGTTTGTGATAGGTTTCATTATCAGACCCCCTGGACGCACACAAACCAGCCATCAACTCAAAAGTGTATATAATATATATATATATATAGTATGTATATAGAATATGATCATATATGTATAAGATTCGCACGATAACTGAGTAATTTTACTGACGACCAGAAATTCGGTATTTAGGGCTTTAAACTAATAGATTTATGAGTTCGTTAATAACGCTGACAATCGGACCGAGCGGTTGGTAACTTTACTTAGGCCTAAACTGCGTATCTCCTAACCGTTCCATCCATCGCTGTCACACTAAAGTGATGTATGGGGATGGCTAAGAACATGATATTTAAAGTGGTTTTGTATCAGTCTGGTGCAATAGATTGAATCTAGGTAAAGGAAATTTTTGAATTTTGACGCGGAAACAGTATGATTTTTTTCTCTTGCATTTAGAAACTTCTGAGATCTAACCATCTGAAAGAACATCTACCTCTTTAGGTCCTGCTGCGCGCGCGCCTCATAATTTCTAGATAAGCCTGAAGACGTCTGCCCCTTACACCCAAGTATGTAAAATGCTGGATTAGATTTATCAGGGAAAATTTGACTCATTGAGGGCGCCTTGTGCTTTCAGTTGCCTAGCACGCCTTCATGACACAGACCACTTTTGCGCGAAGCAACAGAATGATCGATTGGCATTGGTGGTTTCACTGTACATATTCTTTAATTTAATTCTTTATGAATAAACAATTTTTTTTATTATTTAAATCGTTTCTAGCGTGAGGCTCCGTCCGAAAAAAGAGGTCGCCTAGGAGATTTATTAGGGGTTACTAGGTCATTCTTCGTACATGGAGCATTTGTCGCAGAAATAAATTTATAGCCTGATTACGTTATCTTATTTATTTTTAGGTCTCACTATATTAGGAACCGTCTCCGATCGAGTTCCTTCATTTTTTTGCTCTTTTTTAGCTTGAAAATTTTTTCCGAACATGATTGTGGCCTTTAAATTAACCTGGCTAACATTGGCTTGCCTTGACTTCTATATAAGACGGAGAATATTAATAGATACATAACATCCCAAAACAAGTGGCCACACGCGTCATTTTCCTTCACATTGTGTTCGTAATTAAATTTGCCAAATCGTCCGGAAATCGCCTCTATTCAAAAATACAATAGAAAACGATCATTTATCCTGAAAGCTAATTTTCTTCATAAATGACCGTTTTTCCCGATAATTAGTCAATAATATTTATAATTTTTTGTTAAAATTGAAGTTTACGAGCGATCATAACGCGTGGCTTCCTTCTGAATGAGCATACACATAATATCCTTGAAAACCAATGGCACATTCTTTGCCAAAATGAATAAATTAAGAATAAGGCTAACTTGTTTATCTATTATAGGAGTGAATTACGTCTAAAAGCACTTTTTTAATAAGTTTATACATCCATATGGTAAAAGAAAGAATGAAGAAGCCCTTAAAATTTCAAGTTTCACAATGCGGAATATTTCTTGTACAGTACAAAAAAAATTTGTCGGAAGGAAGTTTAAATTTATTATGTTTATCTAAAGAGAATATCTCGTTTTATCATGCCGTGACTATAAATGATTCATCCTTTATATTTTTTGAGATTAATGTCACCAATTATTTGCCTCGTCACTTGAACAAGTATACAACATACATTTGAAACTTGGAACGTGGTTTTCCCCCACTATAGTTGGGATGGGGGTATAAATCAAAGGACATCACTTATGATGAGAGGCAATCATCGCATATAAAGCCTAAATTTCAAGCCTAGATCTCTCGACAATGGCATGGCCGATTTTCCATTGATCCTTTTTTGGAAGCTTATTTAAAGATGCTGGGGACTCGACTTGGAGAGGGGACTGAATTTGGCTCTGCTTTTCCTTAATATGATATGAAAAGACCTGAAATTTCAAGTCGATCGCATTCTACAAGTTTAGCCAGATTGGTCCCCAAAAAGTACAGCCGTACTGGGAACACTGTTGTTGAAGCCTATTCCGGTATGTCACTGCGTTTATCCATAATGATCTTTCGAATTATAAAGCTTGAAAAGAGTGTGGATAGGCCATTGCACCCTATAAAGTCGACTATAGATTCTTTGGTACGGGTCTTTGTCTATGTCCTATATGCGAGTGAGCTCATAATGTGAATATCGCGTTCTTATGTCTATTAGGACTATGCAGCCATCTGAAAAGTTTTAATTAGAAAAGTAGACTACAAAAAACTCTTTACTACTTTTGTGAAACCTTGTGGATGGAATTCGGACAGGATGTTACCTTGAGAGCATCGTTGTTTTATAAAAAACGCTTTAAAATAGATCCTTTAGGAAAAAGAATACATCCTTGTCTGACGTACAACGATTTCCGTGGGTGTAAAATAGGAACGTGCGTGGACCTCATATGATGATGTTGTGGATCTAGCAGCGATTTACATTTGAGTTAGCGGTCATAAGACCGAGGATGACTAACGTGATTGCGTATACCCTAGAGGGCATAGAGATCACAGAGAAACGACATTCTTTATACATTACGACTCCAGGTCTCTCTCGCGACGTTTTCTCACGTTAGATTTAATGTCCAAATGTCAGATCTGGATGGCCAATGAGGAAACTGGACCTGTGTGTCTTTTGAAATGTTTACGGCACACTGAATTCGAGAAGTGAGAGAGACGATCGATCGTAAATCGTCCATTAAACCCTCGCTCTGAAAAGTGCTTTTAACGTACATGCTCAGACGTTTATAAATAAATCGTGGCTAAAATTTAATGAAAATTGACGCGGCTTTTCCCGTCGTTGGGCCTGTTCGATATATGCGCCTGGTGGAGGATGACGAAGAGAAGACGAGCCTGCTCAGTCATTTCAGATCTGCTACAGTTAATTTTGCAATATGGCTTCTTCGTATTTCCTGCGTGTTTCAAATTTCCACCTCCATTGTGCTATTCAGGCCTCTTGAAATCGTGCGAGAATGAAAAAATCATCATATCACGAAAATCATCTGACGAACGCGTGACTGACATTCCATGTGACACGACGTGCTTATCCAGCATAAGGCAAATAGATATCTTTCTTTCTGTTTCACTCACCCTTAAATAGTTTACGCCGTTTGGTGTATTAGTTAGTGAACCCGGAGGCCTACCTCGATCGGATACTATAAATAGCGCAACCCGTGAAATTCTACAATTACTCCTCGCTAATTGAATGAATGAAGTGAATGATGAAATGTAGTTTATTGTCCAAATTTTGAGAAATTATGACACTGTTGTACTACATATTTAAAAGCTACGTCCGAGCATGCTTTTGGTAACCGTCTGCGGGTTCAGACCAAAAATACAAATAAAGGATTAACTGAAAATTAT